>JAMAIE010000003.1:0-169262 GCA_023627795.1 Barnettozyma californica | reverse complement strand
TTCCCCCCCCAGTCTGTTTTTTTTTAAAATTGCTGGGCAAATTTTTTTGTAAATTGCAAACGGGGGCCCCCCCCCCCCCCCTCTGCCTTGCCCTGTCGAACTTTTTCTTTACCCAAAATCGCCACAGAGCCACCTAACACGAACAACGCTGTCAGTTGTACGTGAAGAGGAATCTTTTTAGAGTCTCATCTCATTCAGACAAGATTCAGTACGTCTGGTTTTACGCCTATAAATAGTAAGACTATTATATTTCTTTAAGCAGTACAAAACCATTATTCGAATAAACCCTATTTCACGCAGCCATCATTAATCCATTATAAATTCATATCCTCAACACAGAACTTCAAATTATGCACCTTTTGAAGCTAGCTTATGCTTGTCCTTGATCTTACATCTTAAGGCGTCCACTCTTTCCAAAAGCTTCAGTGTCTTCAAATGGCGCTCTTCAGGTGAAAGACCTAGATATCCTGTCTGTAACTCGGCTTCTGCTGTGCTCTTCTTGATAGGAATGTTTTGACTCATGGTGTTACACAGGCTCTGTGGTTATTTTCGGTGGATATGGAGGTACCGATGACTGTTATTATGCTACCTTGGAAATTGGCGTGAGACCACTAAGCGAAGCACTAACCTTGTGATAACTTCGTTTGCCTTCAGGGCATTTGAGATTAAGCGGAGCTGATAAGAGTTGGGAAAAGAAAGAATGACATGTGCTTATGTCATCAGATCTGGAGTTTGACTTGTGACGCATTCGTATCCAGATTAGTACCGCATATAGGGGCTTAAACAACAGTATCAATAATAATAATAATAATAATAATAATAATAATAATAATAATAAAGCTTATGATATGAGAGAGCGGTAATGAGCGCAAACAAAAAAAATGAGCATCAATGCTCTTTCTGATGAAGATCGAGTAAAAAGGTGTGCATGAGATTGGCTTAACTGTTGCTTCGACAACAAAATCAGAACGTTTAGCAGATAACAAGCATCAAGGCTGACGATGAGGAAGACAATACAGACACTCAGGGGTGTATTTAGTATATGGTATTCTTGGCTAATCCATTGTAAATGTACCACTCCCTGATATTTGATTAGTTACTGAGGTATAGGGGACCTTCGAAGAATAAGAGATAGCTGACCCATTTGTAGCCATAGACCCTATAGAACTCAACGATTTGGGAGGGAAGGACAAATGTGATTTAATAGTCAATGGATCCAACCTAACTTGAGGTGGAGGGTCTACCTTGGTACTGTTATCTGTCCACCTCCTTTCTGTCCCTGTCCCAGAATATCCATGGTTCGAAGATCGACCGCTACGCACTACAATAAATTAGAACCTCATCCTGTAATATTATAAGAGTGATAGGGTATGGGTTCTATTTAAGAAAACGGCTCCGCAAAATTTAGAATAGGGTGCTATGGTATGTAGTGGTACATTCTTGCATGTTGTGCTTGAGAGAATCAAAGTGAAAATCGATGGAAGAACCGGATGTCATATCCCAAAGGTGAACCCCCAACAATGGCTGCTAAATGAAGAAGAGTTTGGATCCAGGCGCATTAACCAAACACTTGAAGAGCTTGAGCCGAAAGTTGCTTTGAAATCATTCCCACCTGTGATGAGAATATGAGGCGCTGAAATAACCAGATCAGTTTGCAGTCGAAATTGACAACACAGAGGCAGTGCTAGATTACAATGGCTCCCACAAAAAGCTTGGAAGAACACGGTTGAATTTCATAAAAAATTCTTTTTTTGAATTCACAATAGTACAATCTAAGTATCATTCATTCTTTAATGGGACAAGGTGATGATGGTGACTATGATGGACCTCCATATCAACGAGAAAAAAAAAGAGTTAATGATGGAAATAACAATCGAAAAGTATTAGTGCTTCGTGGATGCTTCTTTTAAAGATGGTTCTTAGTTTGAGGACATAAGAGAGAAAAAATGTAAAGCTTGTTAGGAGCTCGTGCTTGTCATAGGAAAGTGCTGGCAAATACAATTAACCGCAGACGTTTTTGTACCAATATATATGTGGTAGAGTGGACTGTCTTAATTTCACCATTCGGCTCCTTTGATTTGATTTGATTGTTGATAGACTTGGAACTAGATGAATTTTCAGACACCTCGGTCGTGCATGAGTATCTCGAAGAGAAGGTGACAGATACAGAGTAATTAGCACGACCTAGTCATGAATACCCAAAATCAAACCCAGCAAAGTCTGATAGAATAATTATTTCAGGCTCATAACTGGTAATATTAGTATTATCTCCATTATAGGACCCAACCTCAACTGAGTCTGGAATCGGGCCAGTCACTTCGATCAAATCGTCATTGTTACTTTGAATGGCATCAGCAATAGCAACTTGTCTGTAATCAAAGTCCCATACAATGTAATGCTTCCGTAGCATCAGCGAGCCTAGTGTGTTTCCATAAAGAGTAGGTGATTCAAAAATTGCTGCAGAACACAATGCATCACCACTTCCATCAACTAGAACTCTTCCATCTCTCCCAAACAATGTCAGCACAAATGTACTTGGTTCAACAACCAATGGCTTCCCAGACAAGTGGAACGTTAATTGCGTAGCATCCGTGTGCACCTGAACACATAATTGAGACCGCTCGAGTCAGGAATCAAAGGGCCAGCCAGCGATGCTGTTTTCTTAGAATTAAAGGATTGAAAAACAGCATTATACATCTCAGAAGAAAGCCTTGTAGCATCCACACCTGTGTCTAGGCCAATGGCTTCATCTCCAGACCAAGAAACACCACAGTAAGTACTGATAGCCAAAAGCTTAACCACAAAGTACTGAGTAGCATTTACCAAAGGAATTGTAGGTGTCCGGATATCTTGGCCTTGTCAATACCACCAAGAACAAGGGCACCATAATTGCCAAAGTGATAAGTGGATATAACCTTTCGGGCAATCAAGCCAGTTTCAACCAAATAATCAATGAAAGACTTCTTGCCAGAGTAAAATCCAAGGCCCAAAACACCAACATTATTCTGGCCAACCTTGTCGGAGTAGATGAACCCAGCATGAGAAGTTATACCACCGATAGTAACATCGTCAGTTACATACACCCCGCTAAACATGTCAAAATCAGCATAGGTAGCATGGGCAGTTCTGTTACTCAAACCCCCAGTTGATGAATCAGAAGCATCATAGACACCATTCTCACATGTCGAGCCGCAGTAGTCATTGTCAACAGCAAAAACAGCTAGCTCTGGAGACCCTGTATCGAACAAGACTTCCATCTCTTGGGGTGGGTTTCCAATGCTGATTTTACCGTAGAAGTCACGGTCCACAAGCGCAATATTCTTTGCGCCAATGTCAGGCAGGCCCTTGGTGATTCGCAGATGATCCCAAATTAAATTCGGGAATACTGGCTGGATAAGCTGTGGATTCTACTAGTATTATCACCGCCAAAAATATATTGGTCTAAGTTTTCATCTTAGAGTATTGCTCACTCCAAGTATTAACAGAAGACGATGTTCTTGAACAGAAAGTTTGCGGCAAAATAGTAGCTACATTAACTGTGGTTGCGTCCCATAATAGGCGGGAACATCTTATCTATGAAATGAATCAGTGGAATCGGTAACAAGTGGCAGTTTCATCTTACGAAGATGTTTGCTGAAACAGGTGTAGACAATGGACATTTTTCATTTATGCCACTTCCCGCTTTGACTCAAGGTTACCTCTCCAAGGATTCAATCATATATTCTTCCTTGGTCTGAGCGCCTTTTGTCGAGAGTTTAAAGCTCTTTAGCTCTCCAGTTAGATACTCTTTTCACCTATGTTAGCCCAACAATTGGGGTCACTCTCTAACATATGTCTTCAGCAGGGCCTCCTTCAGTAATTCGTTAATTTCATTCCTATTGTTCTCTCTGAAAGTGGAAAAAATAATAGCACAAACAAGCTCCCGCGTGGTCTGCTCTATTGTCTCGGCCCAATCAGTGTGGCGGAAACGCAGCTCTAAAATTTTGTACTATGAAAAGCTTCAGAACTTGATGATTATTATGCTCTCGGAGCTCGATGCCCCAACATTTCCTTGATGCGCATTTGAACTTCTCGCTGATCCAGATTGCGGTGTTTGATTTCATTGGTTGGCCAGTGACAAGCTCTCACGCCCTCCATTCTCATATACCTTTGAATGGTCCTCGGGAACAGTTTTCTACTAACCATAAATAGTATTATATTTTTAGTTAATGGGAGCATATTTAATCCTAATAGGTACCATTTTCTTTGATCGCATCAAGCTGAATTATCCTACCACCCAAAGATTCGCTTTAGTTCCCCAGCCCAGCTATGATTTCAAATAAGTTATCATCACGAAGGAGACCTCTAAGAGTCTGATAGAGCAGCGATTAAAAGATTATGTTCCAAGTAGGGACGTTCACCTAGATATAATTTGTTGGTGGTTGTTTTTCAGCTTACGTCCATAGTTAGAGATACAAAGCATGCATCTCACCACCTATTAACTCTATATCTGGGCTTTCAGATACCGCACTTGTGTTGAGGAGAAACAGGTACAGGTTTATCGCGCCCACTCCAGGCATCAAAGTATATACATTTGGGTATATGATACATGAAGGATCCTAGTTCTGGAACATAATTACATTAAGAAGCTCCGTTCGTTACTTCAAAAACATCCTGATTTTTCTCCATCATGGACAGGCGTAATTACTGGTCCATAGGATGCGTACATTTCAGTACTCACTGATGTATGGGTGTCAATGTTCTGGCGCCTTTCTCGCGTCTCCTGTTTTGAAAAACGCGTAATTATATGCCATGACAAGGACGCACACCAGTCCCCATACCATCAGCGCCTGCAAGTAATTTACTATGACAACGGACGCTGAATCAACCCAATTCCGCCGCTCTCGGAGAATTAAAGACATTCAGTCTTCCCAGACAGTGGTTTATGATGACGATATCAACAACTCTGATTACCAAAGTGATGGCGAAGATTCAGACGATTATCGAGAAGATCCTGATGCCAGACCTGATTCTGGCCGTAAGAGAAAACTCAGGGGTTCTAAGCCCGGTACTAAGAAATCAAAGAAATCTTCCAGTGTTAAGCGCGTAACTGGTAAAACCAACACTGGGACCTTCCATGACTTACGTGGAGAATTTGAGGAACATTATCTATTCCAATCACTGTGTGATTCTGAAGTATCCGTTACAGAGTTAGCAGTAGAATGGGTTGAACAATACAAGGTCAACCATGATCTTGCAAAAAAAGACCTGGTAAACTTCATCCTAAATGCAGTTGGCTGTTTCACCAAGATTGAGGAACATGATGTCAACAACAATGAAAGTGCATCTGATACAGTTGGTGAAATCCAGACTTCCTTTAATCGTCAAAAGACACACGAGTTTTATTTTCTTTCCAAGAAGCCAGAGCACAAGCACCTCAAGAAGAATTTTACAACTTTCATCTCTCAAATTGTGACAATCAGCGAAGAAAAAGGCATCCTCTATGAAAATATTGTGTTAATCGATGAAGAGCAGCCAGGTGAGGATGCTGAAAATGCTAACATCATGGAGGACCTCTTGGTTTGGCTATCAGCACTTTCTGTATCTTCAATCAGGGCTCTCAGATATGTTTCGTCGTTGTCCTTGTTCACACTTGAAACTACTATTTGCAAGATCACCAAAAAGAATAATAGCTCTTTAGAAAATTTCAGACATCAACTTGAAATCGAACAGAAAAAGAAACAAACAGCACGTATTAAAAAAAGAATTACAGCGATTCAAAAGAATGTGAGCATTTTCGCTGAGCAGTCTGTTATTCTTGAGAACTTTGTTCAAGACATCGTTGATACTGCCTTCATCCACAGGTTTAAAGACACAGACCACCTAATTAGATCAGAGGCGATGATTTCTCTAGGTGAGTGGTTGGATATTTATCCTGAGTTCTTCTTCAAGGTGACTTACTTGAAATACCTTGGATGGGTTCTGTCAGATACCAACACATTAGTCAGATTAAATGTTATTAAGACATTAATCAAGTTGTTGAGACACCATAATGTTGTCACTGGTTTGAGACCATTTTTGGAACGATTCAAGAACAGAATCATCGAAATTGCATTTCACGATATTGACAGAAATGTCAGGACAAGTTCTATTTCTTTGCTATCTGAGATCCACAAGACAGGTTTTCTAGAAAGTGAGGATACCAACAAATTAATATCATTAGCTTTCCAAAAGCAAGATAGAAAGCTGTTATCTCAACTATCTAACTTTCTCGAAGTTGTTGAGAAAGAGAAGACCAATGATGTTGTTGATGAATTTGAATCCAGAATTGAATCTGCTAGAAAAGAGTTTCCGCTTGATTTAAGAGTTGTATTGAAAGCAAGCACTATTATCAAGATTCTTTGTCAAGCCAGGGAAATGGCCGCACCTAGCCTTGCACAACCGTTAAAGCTGGAACCTTCCTACTTGGCCACATTTGCGAGGCTCTTTCTAGGTTTACAGGAGTACGCAGTTATAGCTAACACTCTCATTCCCTACTTCTTGGTCGATATCAGTTCTGTTGATTCTTTGGATATGAACCTCAAGGCTGCGATTGAACTGTCAGTCGATGAAGAACTTATTTTGCTTGAGCTGATTCATGGCTACCTTCTCCACTTGAATGATAAAAGCAACGAGCCTTCGGCAAAATCAAGGTTGCACAAGGAGGACGCTTCTAATGACACCTTGATTCATAAAGTGATTACTTGTCTTCCTGGTATTCTCTCCAAGGTGGAGAACGATGAAGCCAAGATTACCATTTTCTTCAAGATTTTCGGGAGCTTCGAGATTAATCTCTTTGAGTACTCTTCCCCTGATTGTGATGCATTTAAGTCAGTGTTCTCTGTATTTCTTAAGAAATTCAAAAACAACTCAGTTGAGGTTTTAAAAGAAGAGTACACTCAACTTTTCAAGAGCCTTTCATACCCCTCTAGCTCCACAATAATTGCTGATGTGAACTCAAAATTCCAAACATTGACCTCTCAACTAATCATTGAGTTTAACAACTACTTGAATGCGTCTGATTTTGATGCAACTGCCCCCGATCATGGTGAGATCTACCAAAATTACATCTTCAAGCTTCTGCTTCTCGGCTTGAACTATAATACGGTTAGCTTGTTGGACAATTTCAAAGTGATCAAAGAGAAACTAATTGACTTTCTGTCTGAGATTACAATTGCAGCCGACTCAAAGATCCCGTCGCTATTCCAACTCTTGACCTCATCTTCATCTTGGAAGTTGAACAGTTTGCTGACATCAAATGAAATCTATGATCTTGAGAAGGAGTTGTGGTATGTTCCTGAGCTGATCGAAGAAATGTCTGATGTAATCATTGATGAATGTGACCACGTTCCTCTAGCTGTCAGGTCCAAAACGTCTTCCAGTTTGATTGACTTGCTGGTCTTGTTGTACAACTTCTTTGGGACCTATGAGCGGTCAGACAAACACAATATTTCCAATGTTAACAGATTCAAAGAGATTGACCTCAATTCATTCAAGCTATCTAGTGCTATTATGAGCTCATTAAAATATATTTTCTTATCAAAAGAAGCAGTTTTGGCAAATGTTTTGGGAATTGAACTAGAGAGAACAGAAAATGAGGATGTAAACTTAAATTCACTAACCTCCGAATCACTCGAAGAGGGTTTATCTGACGCAGAAATACAGTGGGAGCTTGAGAAGGATCTTATCATTTACACCAAGAAAGTATTGGCCTTGAAGAAATTACAGTTAGTCACTGATGACCTTGTCAAAAGAATAGCACTTAATGTTGATGTCTTAGGAGATTTATACAAGACTATCGTTGAAAAGGAACTTCAAGACAATGATGAAGACAAAAATGATCATGCTCTAGTTCAGCCACGGTCAATTGAGGATGATGTCGCACGGGCCCACGGTGATGAAGATATTCCAGATATCCCAATGGAAGATAGCTAAGCTTATACCTATTATGGTAATGGAAACGTGTCGCATCGTACATGTAGTTTATTCACCCTGTTGAACGATTTAACAAACCTACGACAAAGTAAAGCAAAAAAAAATGTAACAGAAGTGTATTAATTGTTGTATTCTATAGTGGAGCATCTATCAGTTAATCTAATCAACCTCCTCAACAGTTGGGCCATCGTTCTCTGGAGCTGGGGCGGCACCACCTGGGAAACCACCTGGAGCAGCACCTGGGGCACCGCCATTCTCTTGGTAGAACTTGGTCAAGATTGGGTTAGCGACAGCCTCCAATTCCTTTTGCTTGTCAGTAAACTCCTCAGTAGAAGCAGTTTGGTTGTCATCCAACCAAGCAATTGTCTCATCGATAGCAGTGGTCAACTTGGTCTTGTCGTCTTCAGAAACCTTAGAGGTAAACGACTCCTCAGAGGTGGTATTCTTCAATGAGTAAGCGTAAGACTCCAAACCGTTCTTGCCAGCAATTCTGGCTGCCTCCTTCTCATCTTCCTCTTTGTACTTCTCTGCCTCAGAAACCATTCTTTCGATATCCTCTTTAGACAATCTACCCTTGTCGTTGGTAATGGTAATCTTGTTGGATTTACCGGTACCCTTCTCGACAGCAGAAACGTTCAAGATACCATTGGCATCAACATCGAAGGTAACCTCAATTTGTGGGACACCTCTTGGAGCTGGTGGGATACCAGTCAAATCAAACTTACCCAACAAGTTGTTGTCTTTTGTTCTGGCTCTCTCACCCTCAAACACTTGAATCAAGACACCAGGTTGGTTGTCAGCGTATGTAGAGAAAGTCTCAGACTTCTTGGTTGGAATAGTGGAGTTTCTTGGAATCAACTTGGTCATGACACCACCAGCAGTTTCAATACCCATGGACAATGGAGCAACATCCAACAACAACAAGTCTTGAGTCTTGGAAGATTGGTCACCGGTCAAGATAGCAGCTTGGACAGCAGCACCGTAAGCAACTGCCTCATCCGGATTGATAGATCTATTTGGCTCCTTACCATTGAAGAACTCAGAGACCAACTTTTGGACCTTTGGAATTCTAGTAGAACCACCAACCAAGACAATTTCGTCAACTTGAGACTTATCCAAAGAGGCATCTCTCAAAACCTTCTCAACTGGGTCCAAAGTAGATCTAAACAAGGAAGCACACAATTCCTCGAATCTAGCTCTAGTGATTGAAGTATAGAAGTCAATACCCTCGAACAAGGAATCAATCTCAATGGAGGTTTGGGCAGAAGAAGACAAGGTTCTCTTGGCTCTCTCAGCAGCAGTTCTCAATCTTCTCAAAGATCTCTGGTTGGAAGTCAAATCCTTCTTGTTCTTTCTCTTGAACTCAGCAGCCAAGTGGTCAACCAACTTATTGTCGAAATCTTCACCACCCAAGTGAGTGTCACCAGCGGTGGCCTTGACTTCGAAAATACCGTCTTCAATGGCCAGCAAGGACACATCAAAAGTACCACCACCCAAATCGAAAATCAAAACGTTCTTCTCACCCTCATCCTTCTTGTCCAAACCGTAAGCAATGGCAGCAGCAGTTGGCTCGTTGATAATACGCAAAACGTTCAAGCCAGCAATCAAACCGGCATCCTTTGTAGCTTGTCTTTGAGAATCATTGAAGTATGCTGGAACAGTGACGACAGCATCGTTAACTTGAGTACCCAAGAAGTTCTCCGCAGTCTCCTTCATCTTAGTTAAAATCATTGAGGAGATCTCTTCTGGAGTAAAGGTCTTTGTCTCACCCTTGAACTCAACTTGGATCTTTGGCTTGGAGCCCTCATCAATTACCTTGAATGGGAAGTGCTTCATATCGTTTTGAACCTCTGGGTCAGAGAACTTTCTACCGATCAAACGCTTAGCATCAAAGACAGTGTTAGCTGGGTTCATAGCGGCTTGGTTCTTAGCAGCATCACCAATCAATCTCTCAGTGTCAGTGAAACCAACAAAAGATGGAGTGGTTCTGTTACCTTGGTCATTTGCGATAATTTCAACTCTGTCATTGGCAAAGTGAGCGACACAGGAGTAAGTAGTACCCAAATCGATACCGACAGCTTTTGACATTATGAATATGTTTTAGTATGTTGCGAGAAAAGTTTGTAGAAGCAAGGATGGGAAAGTGAGATTTCCTGCTTTAAATAAAGCAATGGCATTTTTCGCTCATCGTCGAAAAGTCGATGATTTTTCTTTCTGGAAAGTTCGATGAAACTCTTCCACATTTTTCAAGATACACGATGCTTATGTAAGATTACGTCATACTTCAGATACAAGATCGTACTGCGATTGATGCACCGGACACCTTGGCCATCTGTATTGAATTAGACGCACGGTCCTACTTTTTTGTCTCAATTGGACTGCCCATAGGTTTCCCAACATGCTCCTCAGCCTTCTGAATGATTGAATACTTGTTGACCTTCTTAAGAGTACTTTTAACAGCACCCCAGTAGTGTTTAACCTGGGGTGGTACGCTTGGAGAAGACGCTAAGCCATCAACTCGCACTTCCCAATTCTTCAAGATCTGTTGGGTGAACAGAGATCCCTCACTCTTTACTTTAATAAAGATCGAATACAACGCCAAGGTGGTCCAGGACCACTTTTTCCAAGTCAGGGAACGAATAATCAACCAGATCAATAATAACAGTTCAGAGGTAGCTGCAACTCTTCTAGAAAGATCATGGTGTTTCTTAACAAATCCTTGCAATTGAGATGCAAGCGATGGAGCAATTGATAAGGCTGGAAGCAGCTCATAACCTAAGACGCTCAAAACGTGGAATATAGAAAACGCATAATATGAAACAATAGCCAGCGATCTTTTTGGAAAAATTAGCCATATCAGGGCATTGTAGAGGTAGTGCATATTGTCATCCTGGAGCAAAGCTCTCACTCTGTTAGACTGTTTGACAGATTGTGACCATAGATTCTTATTCTGATACAAGACAATACCGAAGGAGGTAACCGCACCAGTAAAGAGGAGCTTATACCAGAAGATACTTGCAAACCCATTGGCGCGATAATTGAGGAGGTATTGAATAAAACTGATGACAACCGTAACATTTCCAACAAACCAAGCAAATTTCAAGTGAGATTGGTTCACAAACTCGAAGAACTTTTTACCAATAGTTTGCGGATTTGGTTTGACCTTTCCGGTATCAGTACTTTTGATTGGATCTGCCATTTTTAAGGACAAACGGGATTCTTGTTATTAGTTTATTCAAATTACTTAGGGAATTACTTTTAGAGGTATTGATTGACCTTATCGAAAACAATTGCTGTCAAGTTATCATTCTTCAAGTAAATTGCTAAAAAAAAAAAATAGCATCTGTTGTGGTGTCGTGTCCCACACAAATTTCATCAGAGTTCTAAACTGTGAATTGTACAAACGAACTAGAATGACTTTGCCCCAACCAGGTCAACCCGAGATGAGGATGGCTTTCACGAGGAATGCAGGTTTGATACAGCTGGTTTGAGTTTAAAAAAGCGCCAAAAAGATAAAACACAGGTATATCAAGATGTTAGAAACTCTAATGAAAAAACACATACTTCATGAACTATTTAGTTTTTGGCTTCTTGCTTACAAGGTCCTGTCTAACTTTTGGTTTTCTCTTCTTAACCATGGAAGTCAGATCATTGACTGTAGATTGGCCAGCTGTTGTAGGTTGAGGAATAGAAGAAGTTTTATCTTTGCTTGTGGCTTCACCAAGTATGCCCTTCAAAATTTCCTCCTTTTGAATTCTTGACTGTTCACTGGGATCTCTGGATAATTCCTCCAGTTTCAACTCCAGTTCCTTTACTAGTTCTTCATCTTTCACATCACGTTTCTTAATAGACTCAATAGCTTCCTTCAAGTGGTGAACAGCCTCATCTTTTGTTGTGCCATTCTCAAAATTGAACTCCAATGCTAACGACAACTTGTAGTGAGCTTCGCTTATTAGGTTTGAGTTGAACTTGTATATACCTTGTCTCAGCTTCAAAACAATCTTGAGGTCTTCAGCTGCTTGTTTGAAATTCTCTGTTTCCAATGAAATCTCTCCCAATAGATCGTGGATATCGGCTAGCTTGATCCTCGTCTGGATCGCAACTTCCTTAGACTCCTCAGGCTTTTCCAAAATTTCAAGTTTTGCATTATCTAAGTCTTGAAGTTTCTGTTCAAATAACGAGCGAGATAAGTCAAGTATTTCCCACGCAATCTCAAAATCAGATTGCTCCTCTTCTTTACTCTTCTCTTCGTTTTCAGTAGTGTTTGATGTTCCTTGATATTCTTCGTTATCCTGCTCTTGCTCCTCCTCTTGCTCTTCACAATCATCATCCTCTTCATCAGCTAAAGGAACATCTTCACTAAACTGGAACATACCGCTCTCTTTACCTTTCCGCAATTCAGAATCTTCATCCACTGGCTCTTCTCCGGTTTGTTGTTGTTCTTGTTGTGATGGCTGTTCATCTTCACCTCCAAAAAGGCCATTCTTTGAGATAGCAACATGGAACAAGGCCTTCCCATACAGGTACAACAATTCAGCATCTTCCTCTCCCTTAGCTTCAGAAGCCTTTCCACAAGCATCACCATAGAACTCAACTGCAGATTCGTAATTTTTAGATGCATAGGCCTTGGCACCTTGCTCTAAAAGAGACTGAATATCCTTAGAATACACCATTAGAGCTTGAAATCGTTAGTCAATGGTGCAAGAAATACAATTTTGGACGATATTATAGGAAGCGCGTTGAAGGAAATGGCGCACCCTCGTAATTTACTGCTTTTGATATTCATTCCCTCGGAATTCTATTTTTGTGTTTCAGACACGAATTTCAATTTTGGGATCAATCTCGCGATCTGAAAAAAAGAACAAATCACAACAATCGGTAACCACAAAGGGAAGAAAGCCTCTAAAACAAAACGCGTTATGTCCGCCCTTCAGACCTCCAGTATGCTGGATCCTGAGCCTGCCTCTCAGCCATCCACCTTTGCATCAGCATTTGCTCCCACTCAAGAGAAACTAAACGATCCAGTGAAGGAAGAACACGAATCTGCTTCGATTGCCTCCAACCCGGCTATATCAGCTGCTGCTACTAACGGCAACATAGTTGCTGATGCTTCATCTAACGCTGAAAATGATGGTCTAATTACAGGTTTGGGTCTGGACTTCAAAAGGGAAGGTGAGAATGAAGCCAAAGCCAAACAAGAAAACGAATCAGCCTCTCAAATGAAGATTGAGTATACCAATGGGCACACGTCTTCTGCAACAAGCACTAATCCAGTGCCCCTATTACCTACTCCGGAGATCAAAGTCATCAGAAGAAAGTTGAACGGCTATGTTGGATTTGCCAACTTGCCAAAGCAATGGCACAGAAAGTCAATTAGAAGAGGCTTCAACTTGAACCTTCTGGTTGTTGGTGAATCTGGATTGGGAAAGTCTACATTAATCAATACTTTGTTCAATAAAGAACTTTATTCTCCAAAAGACTCGAAAGACTCAGCTACGGAAAGACCTCAACAAGTCACTATTGACAAGATTGACAGTGATATTGAAGAGAATGGTGTCAAATTGCATTTAACTGTTGTTGATACTCCAGGATTTGGTGATCAAGTGAATAACACCAACGCATGGCAACCAATTATTGATGAGGTTAACAGCAGATTTGACTCATATTTGGAGTTTGAGAACAAGATCAACAGATCCAATTATGTTGACTCCAGAATTCATGCCATGTTGTACTTCATTGAGCCAACTGGCCACTCTTTGAAGCCTTTGGATATTGAATTCTTGTTGCAAATTCACAAGAAGGTAAACGTTATTCCTGTGATTGCAAAGTCCGACACTTTGACCGAGGAGGAGATTCTGGAGTTCAAGGAGAGAATTCTAGCTGATATCGAGGAACAAAAAATTGATATCTTCAAACCAAAACTTTATGAGAATGACGATGAAGAAACCAGCCAAGTTACTAAAGATATGATTGCCAAAATTCCATTCGCCATCGTTGGTTCTACAAGAGAGATTCAAACGGCTGATGGTAGAACTGTGAGAGGAAGGGAATACCCATGGGGTGTTATCGAAGTCGACAATGAAGACCACAATGACTTTGTAAAGCTACGCCAGTTGTTGATTAGAAACTTTTTGGAGGAACTGAAAGAAAAGACTTCAAAGGTGTTGTACGAAAACTACAGAATGCAAAAGCTACTTCACCTTGGTATTGAGCAAGATGATAGTGTATTTAGAGAATTTGACCCAGCCACTAAGCAGCAAGAGGAGAAGGCTCTACATGAAGCCAAATTGGCCAAATTGGAAGCTGAAATGAAGCAAATTTTCCAACAGAAAGTTTCGGAGAAGGAGAAGAAATTACAAAAGTCTGAAGCTGAATTGTTTTCTAGACATAAGGAAGTTAAAGAGAAGTTGTTGAAACAGCTTAAGAGCTTGGAAGATAAAAAGAGACAGATGGAGAACGCTCGTTTGAACCCATCAATCGATCCAACTCCAGCTCCGGTACAGAAGACTAGAAAGGGTTTTCTACGTTAGCTTGACACCTTACTTTAATTCTTGGGATTCTCGTTTGTTGCGAACTGATATATATATATGTAGGTTATTTTTTAAATGAAAGAAGGTTTAGATCTAAATACACCGTACGGTAGATTGGCTAATGGATTTGAGTGATTTGTGCTTCAATGATGTGCAGATTTTAATACTTTGCACAAAGAAAAAGAAAAAAATGAGTCCTTTTAGCTGCAATCGGTGTGAAAGTAAAATGATCTATAAAAGTAGCCTCTCCTTCCAACTCAAAAACTGGATTCAACGGCACTTAGCCAAACATAAAGATGAAGGTGCTAGATATTAAGATCGCTAATATCCACTGTGAAGACTGCAACAAATCCATTACTGAGCTTCTTGCCCAGATGTTTGACCTGAGTGATGGTGAACCTACCGATTTACCTAAAGCCACTGTGAAGATCCTAGCTGATGAAGAAGTGTCCATCGCTACAGATGTCATGACTAAACGGCTCCAGCGTGTTATCATTGCGCGCCTCGAGAAGCTAGGGTTTATAGTTGAAGACTATTCCGTTCACGAGATTAGTGGTGATGCTACTGTTGGCAAAGGTGAGAGCAACCTCCTACTGGATCTGATTGAGTTTTTCAAGAAAAGAACTGGTGGCAACAAGGGAACTCACCATCTGGAGAATTGTGCCAAGTGCCGTGAAGAATTCAATTTGAGTGGTTCTGGTTCAAGTGTGGAATTGAAGGATGTAGCACCTTCTGGAACACTTCAAGAATTCCGTGCGGTCTTTGCGATTGGAGGCATGACATGTTCAGCATGTGCGCAGACGGTCTCTCAGGCAATTGAGGAAGCTCTGTTAAAGTCTAAGTCAGGCGATTTCATTGACTTGAAATCCAAATATACTGTTGATGTGGTTTCAAATACATCTACTGTCATTGTCCCTAATAAGCAGACTGCTAACGTGATTATTCATAATGTGAAAGAGTCTGGATATTCAGCTACACTAGTCGAACTTCTTCCTGTGACGAGAGAGATCAAATTTAGAGTCAATGCGGCCATTGGGGGCATCACATGTGCGGCCTGTGCTTCCTCAATCACAGCTGCTGTCTCTGACTTGCCGTTTTTGGTGGAACATGCCATCTCTATTGTCTCCAAGTCCGCAGTATTCATCATTGACTCCGATAGTAATGAAGTATTGAATGAATTAAAGGATACCGTGGAGGATTGTGGCTTTGATTTCAGTATTGTTGACGTTGAAGAAATTAACCATGCCACCATCAACAAACTTTCTAGAACTATCAATCTCAAAATAGAAGGTATGTTCTGTGAGCATTGTCCAGTTAAGATCACACAGATCTTGGAGTCACATGGTTCTGCTGTTGTCATTGTTGATCCCATCACTCTGTCGCGCCCTTTCATCAAGTTCACGTACATTCCGTCGGTGCCGCACCTAACAATAAGATCTATCCTAGATGAGATCAAGAAGGACTCAAACTTCAAAGTTGACTTTGTTGAGGAAATTTCCCTAGACGAACATCTCCGAAGAATATCTAAAAAGGAAACATTGAAAATTGCCTACCGATTGTTGTTGACCGCCATCATTGCCATTCCAACGTTTCTTTTCGGCATCGTCGGTATGTCTCTCGTTCCAAAGAACTCAGACTTCAAGAAATGGTTGGATGAACCTTTATGGACAGGTAACACCTCCAGGATGACATGGATTCTCTTCTTTTTGGCCACACCAGTGTATTTCTTTGCCGCGGACATCTTTCATGTGAAAGCGATCAAAGAAATCCGAACCCTATGGAGAAGAAACGTCTCGTGGAAAAGAAGATTATTTAGGTTTGGCAGCATGAATTTGTTAATGTGTTTGGGTACGTCTGTTTCTTACTTCGCAAGTATTGTTCTTCTAGCTCTTGCAGCTCATTCTAGCTCAAGTATGACGAAACATGGTGAAGGTGCTTTCACAACCAACTATTTTGACTCTGTGGTTTTCTTGACATTCTTCTTATTGATTGGAAGACTACTGGAATCATATTCCAAAACCAAGACTGCAGAAGCTATTTCTAGTCTTGGCAAGTTGAAGCCCAGTGAGGCGAATTTAATTAATGAGCAATGTAATGATGTGAAAACTACGATAGAGATGCTTGAAATTGGGGATCTCATTAGAATTGTTCCAGGTGAATCTCCGCCGGTTGATTGCATTATCCAAAGCGGCACTTCCAAGTTTGATGAAAGTGCACTTACAGGTGAATCTATCCCTATTGAACGCACCATTGGTGAACAGATCTTTGCAGGAACCATGAATAAAGGTCCATCCTCTATTGTTGCGAAGATATCTACGTTGGATGGTACTTCGCTCATTGACCAGATTGTAAATACAGTAAGAGATGGTCAAATGAAGAGAGCACCAATTGAAAGAAGCGCAGATATCCTTACTGGTGTTTTTGTTCCAATCATTACATTTCTCGCAATCATCACCTGGATTATCTGGATCTCGCTGGGATACTCAGGACGGCTTCCGCGCTCTTATCTAACCAATGATATTGGAGGATGGGCTGTTTGGTCTCTGGAGTTTGCTATTGCCGTCTTTGTCATTGCATGTCCATGTGGTATCGGTTTAGCTGCTCCTACTGCTTTGTTTGTGGGTGCAGGTTTGGCAGCAAAAAATGGTATCCTAGCGAGGGGAGGTGGTGCTGCTTTTCAGGAAGGCTCCAAGGTAAACATTGTATGCTTTGATAAAACTGGCACATTGACCATGGGTGGTGACTTGAGAATAACAAACTTTGCAAGTATCAATGATTCCAAGCTACTAAAGATTGCACTTCAGGTGGCGAAAGATCTGGAGCTCAACTCAAGCCATCCCCTTGCGATTGCTGTTAGGCGCTTCATTGATGAGGTGAGTTTAAAGAAGAACATTGTGCTGGGTAAGGTCAAGATCCCTGATTCCGAAGAAATCCCAGGTAAAGGACTCCACGGTGACATCATCCTAGATGAGGCAGAAAATGATGACCCTTGTTGGCAAAAATTAAGGCCAGAGAGCGCAATTTTGGGCAATGAAGCTCTCATGAAAGACAATCATGTTCATTTTAGCTCACAGCAGCAAAGATTGCTAGATGATTGGAAACTCCAGGGTAAGAGTGTCATCATTGTCAGTTTGAAGTGTAGCCAGAAGTTTGGTGATGACAAGTATCACGCTGTCCTAATAATGGCGTCAAGAGATGAAATCAGACCAGAATCGAAAAGTGTGATAAACTATTTAAAGTCACAGAACATCAAAACATTTATGATATCTGGGGACAATTATCAGACTGCTAACTCTATCGCTAAGGATTTGGGTATTGACAACGTTATTGCAGAAGTCTTGCCTGAGGAGAAAGCTGAAAAGATCGAATGGATAAGGTCTACTCATCAAAATTCTACCATCGCAATGGTTGGTGACGGTATTAATGATGCCCCAGCTCTTGCTGTTGCTGATGTCGGTATCGCTTTGGCTACTGGCTCTGATTTAGCTTTGACATCGTCAGACTTTGTGTTGTTATCCCCGAAGTTCCCATTAGTAACGCTTCTAACTCTACTGAAACTATCTAGAAAAGTTTTTCAAAGGGTCAAATTTAATTTTGGCTGGGCTCTGGTTTACAACATGATTGGGATTCCAATTGCTGCGGGTGTAATCTACCCTTACAAAAACTCTCGGCTCTCACCAGTTTGGGCAAGTGCAGCTATGGCTTTGAGTTCAGTGAGTGTTGTTCTCTCATCCTTAGCATTGAAATTTTTTTCAAGACCAAAGGTAGTTCTAGAGGAGAGTAGTAAACTCAGAGAATTTGAAGCCTTGGAGGAATATTTTTAGGCATGATAGAAATCCATTCACTGTATGAAGATTGTGCGTAGTAGTTTACCTTTACTTTTTCCGACTTGTAACCCCTCGGAATTTTCACATCTTTTCATTTTCAAATAATCGGTGGCAAAAAGTTAAACCAAAAACAAAACAAGTTGGAAGTCACTCAATTGACATATACAATGCCTTCGCTAGAGTCGCTTACTAACGATCTGAAGCAGGCCTTCGAGTCGAAGGACTATTCCAAGGTCGAAGAGCTTATTATGCCTATAAAGGTACTTCTTATCCAGAATGACCTTCTTCTTCCAAACTTCGTCAAATTACGTACTGATCCAAACTACCTCAACGATCTGATCATATCAAGATCAATCCTAGAAATAGGTGCCCTCAGTTTCATTAACTCATTCAAATTTGACAAGTTTCAGCAAATCATTGACTCTTTAAAGACATTCTACTTCAACGAGGAGAGCAAGGAACTTGCCAAGTCAACAAAAAAGAATAAATTATTGTCTTTATACCTCCTATTGCTATTAAGTGATGGTGACTTTGTCAAGTTCTACACAGAGCTAGAGTTCTACACATTCAAGTTGACGAAAATTGATGGTGATCTGTTCCTGAAATACCCAATCACTCTCGCCAACTGGTTATTGGAAGGTTATTACGATAAGGCTTTGAGTGTATTATCTGGAGCTTCGACATCAAATGAACTCTCAGAATCCAAGTCAAAACTTAAGGAGTTTCAAATATTTGACGAGACATTGATCAAGATCACAAGAGTTGAGATCGCAAAAACTTTGAACAAGAGCTACAAGACCTTGGATTTGAAGAACGCAAAGAACCTACTTCACTTGAAGGACAATGATAATGCTACCTTGCAAGAGTTTGTCGAAGAGTTCAACTGGAGTCTAGAAAATAACCAACTGAAGTTTGACGATAATGAAGACAATGATGAAGATTATGAATTTGAAAACGAGAACTTGAGTAACACTGAGAAGCTTGTCAAAAACGCACTAAACTATGCTAAGGAGATAGACACTATCATCTAGAGTGGTTTTAATAGCATGATGTACATTATCTTAATGACTTGTAGAAACCGTTATACCCTGACTCAAGGTCAAAGAGCATTGTCTTTATTTCCTCATCATTAAGCTCTTCGTTCAGTTTCATCTTATTAAGCTTTATCAGCCAGTCTATAAGGTTTTGTCTGTGGATCTTAAAACCTTCAACCACATCTGGAGGCGAATTCTTAAAAAATGCCGTCAAATTGGTGAGCAAGTCTGAGAGTATTGGGTGGAGTTGATCTTTTGTCTTGAAATCCAGTTTGAGTGCATCCATTAGCGTGATAAAGTTCGAGGTGATCTCGGCAATGAGTTTGTTATTATTTCCTGTGTTTGAATCAAAAAGGGGAGGGACAGCAGTATGCCCTGTTGATGAACTATGCACTGGTTCATGGAAATCAGCCGCTGAATTTGGAATGGAATGCTCAATAGTAGCTGGAAGACCAATGTGAAGTCTGTTGATTGCGTTTGCACAGTCAAGAATCCAATACTGTTTAACAAACTCATCCAGCTGGAATTCGCTTAATAGTGGATTGTTCCTAAGTAAAGTTTGATACTGTGTGATTGACTTGTGACATAGGCACTGGTACTCTTCAGTTGATATATCGTCCTTAATGAAGGATTTTTCAATAATCTCCAATGTTTTGATGATAGCGAACATCTCCGAATGGATCTCGCTCGCGTGAAGTTCTTTTGCCGTGAGCTTAAGCTCTAAGTTATGGTGAGGCTGTGTGGCTGCAAGTGAGTATGAGGTAGCAGGTGCAAATGGCTGCGACATATTGTTTGTTTGTAGATCTACAAAGGGTCTTTCGATGATTGTTTTTTTGTTTTTTAGATAAACTTCTCCTTCTCTGCCCTGCTTCGCATAACTGTCATCTTGGGAACCACTTTTCTTCTAAACACATCCCATTTAGAATCATAAACAAAATCATCTTGCTTTACCTGTTTTGTTTCATTCAAGATCCATTTGATTAAATCCATTGAATCTTTCCGATTGTTATTAGAAACAGTGAAGGGCTGCTGTACCAAAAGGGTCCGTCCTTTATTGCACTTAAGTTTAACATTTAACTGATAATACACCTGGAAGAAGTTTGATTTAAATGTCTGGAAGGTGTTGTGTGATTTAAATGGAACAGGACTGATAGAATCATGATCAATTAAAAGTGGCTTGAGGTTGTTGGTCTTGGGAACCATTGGATGTGGAACAGCCAATAGTGTGACATCTTGCTGCTTATCGAATAGAAGATATGGATTCACAATGTCAGATTTCCCGCTTTGAATATCAATAGTAAAATGTTCTGAAAATTCGTGCGTAATATCCTTGTTTAGTTCGAAGATTTGGGAGCCAATAACCGCCTCTTTGATAAAAGAACTATCGCAACGACAGTCAAAGACCTCCACGATCTCAATAGCGATCTTCTTAAGCTTCAATGACTGCTTATCATAGGCAGACTTGCAAACTTTCACATCTAATGCCAGTTCCTCAAAGGGTCCAATTGAGGAACAAGGCAGGGAATACTCCAAAAAAAATGATGTATCTTTGGCATCAACCACCTTGGTAATTGGTTGATTAAACTGTCTATATATTGGCAGATTATCATATTTGTTGATCATGATTGGGAATTCAAATATCCTTATCTGTTTATTCACAAGAGCTATCTCCACCTGGAGAGAATGATTGACCTTGTAGTTCGTTGTCTCTAATGTTGGCGCAATGCCCTGGTGAATAGGCACTGAAAACGGCAGATCAATGCCTACAATCCGCTGGTTGATTGGAAATTTGAATTCATAGTTGAGTTTAGTCTTTGAGTTGGGCACATTGTTTTTGCTGAATTTGATTGTATCTATAGTGAGGAAACGGATGGTAATAAGTTGGATGTTGGGAGAGTTGTTGTCTGCTGTAGTCTGGCGTATCTCTAAAATAGAGTCAAATTGCGGGTACGTTTTAGGCACTCCAGGAAAGCCTGAAATTGGCGATTTGTTTGATGGCTTGAGGTTCACTGTGAAGCTCATACTGCGTGTTGTATCGGACCTTTTTAAATGTTTCCGTGAGCTTTCTACGTTTTTTTAAATCAAAACAATGTATTCGCTATGCATTAATCTCTTCAATCTGGCACACCACTGCAAGGTCTTTGTCCACGTCTAATATGCTCACGACTTTCTTGCCACTGAATTGAACATTAATAAATTTTAAGTCCTCATCAAATTTTATTGACTCCAGTATCAGGAGGCTACTCAACTTCATCAAACTCTCACCTTCTTCGACTGAAACTCTCATCGTCTTCTCATTCTCCTGGCTCCATCCATTCAAAATACTGTTTCTCGTATGACTATAAATGACAAATACAAGTCTCCGGTAGTTAGTGCCTTTATCTAGTTCCACGATCTTGTAGGCGCTTATAGAGTCAATAACATCTGTCGATGGTAACGGAAGATCTCGAACTGACATCAACAAAGGAGTGATTGACGAATATTCTTCAAATCAAAGTAAGTGGAAGATATACGGACCACGGATGTCAGGAGAATCAATGCTTATCCTCAGGGTAATTAAGTCGCCATGCCATTTCTCAAACACATATTTTGGGTTATGTAATCACAGGCCCAATTCCCATTCCCCAATCCACCAGTTAGGTTTAATGGCATCTGACTTTGCTAGCCTACTTTTGTCGTTTCACTTGTGTTTGTATTGTAAGTTAACTCTCTAATATTCCTTCAGAAGGATTATATACTTCTTATATCACGAGTACCATACAAGAAGCATGTGTTTTGGTATTTGTTGGTACTTTAATGACTAATCGCTGATTCATCACGCATTGCGCATCAGAAAGCTTGTGTAATTCCTCCGTCGTGTATCCGTCGGTTTAAAAAACGGTAATAAGTACATGTAAGTATAGTTTACCAACAATAATCCTTAATATTTTATCAGTAGTATATTATTAATTACATAGTGTTTATATAATGACTACATTATCCAAAATTGGAAAAGCTATGCTACTATCTGTGTTTTTTCTCTCTCTGTGTGGTACGTTGATCTAAACCAAATCTTCTTGATCAAGGCTTGCCCTTACCAATTTCATCCTGTGTCACATAGTTTACAGTAGTGTAAATATAGCAATGATGTGGAGGTGGTTAACGACGCGTCTACAAACTCCTGCGATTTTAAACCGTAAGAGTAAATGCTTGTGGAGTTGCTTGTAGTTTGTCATTTATTTTTTACGGTGTATCGTTTATACTTTATACATCCCAATTCAATTAAATTTTGAAACACCAAAGTTCGCTACTACGAGGAGTCAAGAGTCAAGGGACCTATGTTTTAGCCAATGACGGATGGCGATTGCCCTGGTTGTTGATGCGACGCACTCCTATTCGGGGCTTGGGAGCGGCAGAATTAACTCAATCGTTCAGTGTCCCTGTGGCTCGCAACAGTTAAACAAAACGTCCTCCTTTCACCGCAGCAACTCTGCTTCAAGCGAATGTCTACTGAAGCATGAAAAGACTCAAATGGACAACAAATTCCCTTTTTAGACTCTGTTTTTTTATTATTGTTTCGGGTGTCAAAATGGGTGTACATACGTCGTTTAGAGTTTGCTACACGAAAAATCAGACACGAACTGGCGTCAGTCACGTGTGTATGCACAAAGCCACTGATATGGGCCACATTTTTTCGAATCAGACCATTTTTGGCACCAATACACAATTCCATATAAAGTGGATTCAGATCCCCTTGATAAGATGTGGATTTGTTTTGATCTCATTATATTCACTATAAACTGCACCATCGACGATCTATAATGAACCCATCCTCACTCGTTTTTCACAATGTCAGATACTCTTCCCCAAGAAGCAGATCTCTACAGTCCTTACTTATGCTCAGCTACTTATCTCTAGGTTTGACATTGCCTTTCGTTCTTCCACTACACTCTCACACGAAGACCAAAAATAGAAGCAACACTGTAGGTGTTATCAGTTTGAGCTCGTTTGCTAGACTCTAACACAACTCTTCGCTGTTTCGGTGTTTGGTTCTCAAGGGTTTGATGACCCCTTTGTTGTTGGTGGTGACGTCGAACATATGTTGATCAGATTGATTGATCGAGCTAACAAAATGAGAGCTACTTTTTTGTTTGTTTATGATTGTTACTATGGTTTAGGGTTTTTGTCATGGGTTTCTTTTAAGAATAATATCGCAATAAGGTTCTTCATTTCTACACATTCGTTTCATGAGGTTCACATGTAGTTCTCTAAAATAAGGTCATAAGTCTCTCAGTTCATCATCAATGAGTTTGTTGAGTTTCGTATACGAATCTAACAAGAAATTGTGCCCCGCTTGTGATATCATCATGTAGTTAACAACATCTCCCAGGACTGCTTTGTAAGTAGAGCCTCCATTTTTGGTTACTTTGTCCTCATCACCATCAATGATCAAAATATCCTTGAAGTTGAGGTTGCTTTTCAAATGGTTAACAGAAGTAATGAGTTCGTCAAGCTGAATAGGAACCCAGTTTATAATGTGATTCAGAAAATTTTGGGAGTTGGTCTGAAGGTTGAACTTGAACTGTTTAAACTTTGAGAAATCATCAATCTCACCAAACCTAGAAGTTGAGAATAATCTTTGAAGGGAGGCACTTTTGATATTGTTTATTCTGTCAAATATTCTGAAGATTTCAAATACGATTGGTAATTTTTGGAATAAATTCAACACAAAAGATGTGCCCCAGGTCTTCACAGCTGGGAACTTTGGAGGTGCTAGTAGAATTACCTGCTTAACTTGGATAGCATTCAAATGTTTTAGCAAGTTGAGCACAACTTGTGTACCATATGAATGGCCAACTAGAACTAATTCCCTTCCCAGGAACCCCTTTCTCTCTAAAAACGTCAGCACGAACCTGGTGAAATTGTGCAGACTGAGCACATATTTTGGATCGTGAAGCCTCGAGTTACCTGATCCAGGCAAATCAAATCCCACAATATCGAAACGCTCAAACAGATATTTGTACTGTTCATCAAACTGGTGTAGATTGCCCCCCAACCCGTGTATAAACACAACAACGGGGTCCTTGTTATCTCTATCAAAGTTTTTGGTATCGTGCTTAGGAATCAAAAGATGGTAGATTTCCCCAAACTCCCCAAAGTCTTCATATGAAGAGTGGATCTTGATGTGGTCGTCAAAGAAGGTAGTGTTGTCAGCAATGAGCTGGCGTTCAAGGTCTGTAGTACAAGGGTAGCCAAAGAGGGCTTTCAAAATAATCCTGGAGTTAAACAAGAGCCTGGAGAATCTATTTTTTGGAATGACTACCTGCTCCTGCTCTGAGAGAAGTTTGTATTGCACCAATGACATGATGGATTTTGATATGATGGGGAGGTTGAGGTTAGAAAAGGGAGAGGAGCGCGGAAAACCGCCGAGAACAGATATAGCTGACGTAAAGAAAGTGAAATCAACAGATAATTATCAAACTTCCTAATTCCATGTAGATCTAAAATACAGGAAGTTTATGTAGGCAATACCGTGAATACCACAAGATATTGTTGGTTGGCGTGAAAACAGTTTTAGGGCCAGCTGCTAATTACAGGATTTGTTTCATGATTCGAAACATGTTTTGTTAAGAACGATACAGCGGGGAAGAAAAGGCTATTGTCGGTGGGTATTGAAAGAGAGAAGAGGATCGTGTACTTGGGGTGCCAGTTTAGGTCATTAGACTGTCAATTCAGAATAAGCTCTTCTGACAAAGACACAAGCAGATCCTAGCAGAAGCGTAAATGGCCATGGAGCAGGTTCATATGCAAGCCCGAGGCCAAGGAGCTGTAGCTACCGAGAAATGTGATCGGGACCGACTTCAAAAGGATCCCGAGAGACTACCAGTGGAAGTTCCGCAGGATATAACTGAAGTTGTAACCGGTAATGAGGTGCAGATGAATGACTATCTTTTATATTGCGATAGTTTGTTGACTACACCGAATGGTACATCAATGCCTTTAAACAGAGAATTGAAGAAGATTTATTAACAAGAATCTTATTTCTTGCCTTAGGTGAGAAGAGGTCGCTGACAGCTTGTTCTCGGCATCATTGTTAGCGGAACAGGTCTTAAGATCAAAATCTATGTTTTTTGTCCTCGTTGAAAACATGGTGCAATGTAGCTTACAACCCTCAGCAAACGATTCATAAAAAAATAAACAGAGTGAAATAAACAAAAAACAGAAACAAATCCAAAATAAGTCATCAAAGAATTATCCATGCAAATACAGTGTCACTCTTGGCCGAAACCAACAGTTTCTTCAACAGCAAGGTTTAATTTCTGTTTCAATGACTCATAATCTGTGTATGGAGGCAAGTCGACTCTGTTGAAGCAAGTGTGGGACTTTGGCAACTGATTCGGCTCACCAGCTTTTTCAATAGTAAATCTTCTTGGACCATCGGACCCTTGTAAGTCTTTGAAACCATTAACAGGAATTCTGGAAGTACCCGTAGTGAACTGCAATAATCTTGCCCTTTGCTCGTTGTCCCATTCAGACACACACTTCCAGAACCATTGAATAGGTTCGTCACTTTCTTGGAACCCTCTGTAGTCTGTGTGTTTCTTCCAATCTTCAACATCAATCTCAGCAATACCACCAATCAATAACTCCAACTCTCTTTCGTCAAAGACGTTGACCAAATCCTCTGGTATTAGCTCATTGAAACCATCCATAAATGCCTTGAACTGTTCCTCAACACACTTTTGAATCTTCCACTCCGTGATCAACTCAACATACTCCTTTTTGTTTTCATTGGTGACTTCAATATCTCTTCCACCTGGTTTCAAGTCAACAGTAACCATTGTACCAAATCTTTCTTCTTCTGCGCTGAAGGTGAGGTCTAAGATTCCATCGATGTCATTATCAATAGTCCATTGTAAGGATCTGTAGAATTCAGCATCAACACCCTCCATATCTTGCAAAATAACCTTCTTATGCAACATCATCTTGTAGAGTGCACCAACGAAGAACGCATCCAAGAATCTTCTATGGAATACACCAAGCCCAACAACTCTTCCAATGAACTTGAAGTAATTCAAATGCTCTGGATTGATTCCAGAGTTTCTGTTGATTTGTAATGTATAGTTATCATGAGCAGAATACTCAAACAGACAGTAGAATGGATTAAACATTTCATGAGACAAGAGGAAGAAAAATTCTCTAGAAACACCACCGTAATCCAAACCTTCTTCGCCATCAAACTTGATCATTAGTCTTTTCTTTAGGTCTTCTGGAGTTTGTCTCATGATCTCCTGGTATGAGTCTTCGAAGATATGATCTCTTCTAACCTTGATATGACATTGTCCTGGGAGAATTCTCAGTGCCGGTTGAGATCTGAAATAGATCACCTTTCTTCTAAAGTCTCTCTTGTATTGTGGTACATTTTGGTCCAGAGAGGACGGTAATCTCGGATCATCCCACGTTGTAGTCTTAGTGTTATGATCAACGAAATAAACTCTAGCAGTGTTGGTAAGCCTCATTTCCCAACCACTTGGTAGCGGGCCCAATTGAGACACAGGTTGCTGTTGAACAGTAGTATTTGGACCGTACGTTCTGATGTATTGTTGTCTTCTTGGATCAACCCAAGTTGTAGTTCTAGTGTTGTGGTCAACAAAGTATGGACGACCCTCTGGCGTGAGACGTTGCTCCCAGCCCGGTGGTAGCTCACCAAGACCAGCAGTAGTAGTCCCTGTCGCTGCCATGGAGACCGCACTGGTTCCAGTTGTTGTTGGTGCGTTTCCAGTTGAGTTAACAGTTATATTATTGGAACTTGAGTTGCCAGACACGTTTGGAGACATTGGTCTATCATCAGGAAGCGTACGCCCACGATGCTGTCTTCGTTCAGCGTCAGTTACATTCTGTCTCTGCTGTCCACGTTCAGATTCTGATTGTTCTAAGGTAGGTCTCTTCCAAGTTGTGGTTCTAGAGTTGTGATCAACATAGTAAGTTCGCCCGAAGTTATCTGTTCTTCTTTCCCATCCAGGTGGTAATCTGCCATACTGATCTTCAAACGAAGAATACTGTCTTCCATTTGTAGCGTTAGTATTGTTTGACGCGACTGCGCCTCCATTAGGGTTAGCAGTTTGGGTAGAGCTCGAGGATTGTTGGCCCTGTAATGGCGGAGGGGCAGCTGATCTGGAAGAAGAGCCTGTATTATGAGAAATCACAATGATCAATCTTCCACTCACGACAACATTATCATTGGACTTCTTCAATTCTCTAGTAATAGTTTCTTCAAAGTTGGCAAGATTCAAATCAATCACATCCCCAATTCTAATATTGACAACACCTAGAAAACCCTGATCCTTTTTCTTGAATTTCTTTTGATCAAAAACTTGAATAACCAGGATAGAGTTCTCATTGGCTTGGAATGAGAACGTTTCGTTCCAATATGGATTCAACGTTTTCTTCACTGCTGAAGTAGACTTTGTTTGCGAACCATCAACAGTCAGCACCGCAAAAGGGTCCGGACTGCGGAAAACATCTCTCTTGTAAAGGGATTCAGCGGCGACAACCTTCACAGTGATTTGTGAATCGCTTTTTCATATTGTTAGTATTTAGACAAAGATTCTTTTTGACTCATCACATGTTTCTCAGCTGGGTTACGAAAAGCAATCCAGAGGTAAGACAACGGAAGTTCGGAAGCAATGATTAACATACCCAGCCATTTCAACGTTATTCTCAAAGTGTAATACGGATGATCTCTTTCACGATAAATGGTGTAATGACCTCTGATTGGAAGGCAATGCTGATGAAAATAACACTTATCCGCAGGAGCCCGATTAACACAAGATCTCGCCCTGAATGTACTTATTTTCAGATTCTTAGACGTGTGATAGACTACCGAATATGAGATTCTCAATTAGGATTCTGTACGAAATGGGCTGCGTTGATAAGACCTTGGAAAGAAGTAAACGGGCAATTGGGTTGAAGGGAGGTGGCTCGCTCTTGTTGTTCGTTTTTTTGGTTTTCCAAATCACTTATTAACTGGTTCGGCCACTTTAAACTGGAGCACATCGCTCCGTAACCCGCAGGGCCTAAAAAGTACCTACGTGCACTACTACACACAAAAAAAGACCATTCATCCAACTCAATATCACCCTTCTGAAGAGTTAATTACTTCAACAGAGTTCCACGCAATCTTTGGTCTGCTTCAATAGTTTGGAATAATGCTTTGAAGTTGCCCTTACCAAAACCAGAATGATTGTGCCTTTGAATAATCTCTAAAAAGAATGTTGGTCTATCCGTCAAAGGTTTAGTGAAGATCTGTAATAAGTAACCAGTCTCATCAAAGTCAATCAAGATACCCAACTTCTTCAACTTGTCCATACATTCCTCTATTTTGACACCTGTGCTTAACAATTTAGGTAATAGTTTCTCATAGTACAAATCTGGCACTTTGATGAATTCAACGCCTCTAGTTTGCATACTATCAACAGTCTCAACAATGTTATTGGTCAAAACTGCAATGTGCTGGACTCCTGGACCATTGTAATAGTCCAAAAATTCCTCAATTTGGGATTTGCAAAGGCCTGATGCAGGTTCATTGATCGGCATCTTAATCTTTTCATTAGCCGATGCCATCACTATGGATCTGAGTGCACTGAATTCAGTAGAAACATCTTTCTCATCAGCTGACCAAAACTTGTGGAAGCCAAAAATCTTTGAATACACATCACACGCGAGCTCCAAGTGGTTCCAATCTTCGTTTTGGACACAATGATCGATCTTTTCCAATTGGATTGGAGCAATGCTATCCAGGACGTTTGAAAATGTATCTGCAGGATGTTTTACATACCCAGGCAAGTATGCTCCACGATAAGAACTCCTCTCAATCAAGGTGTGGTAAATATCACCGAAAACCTCGATAGTTGCAGTCCTGATTGAGCCATGTTCATCAGAAGTTGTACTGGGTCTTTCAATAGCTTTTGCACCTGACCTAATAGCAAAGTCGTAAACGAAATCAACATCATCGACTTCAAAAGATATATCTTTTACTCCATCACCATGCCTCTTGATGAAGCTAAATATCCCGTCAATGAATTTTTGCTCCTTTATGTTAGAGCTTTTCATGACAATGGGTGAAACAAATTCGAAGGTTACATTGCCATTTCTAACAACATGTGAGGCAATCAATTTTGATCCAGTTTCTAATCCCTTGTAGACAACCCACTTAAAGCCAAGGCAGTGTACAAAATAACTTGCTGTTTGTTTGGCATTTGATACATACCATGTTGCATGGTCGTATCCTTTAAAACACAGTGAAGGCGACTTTTGGGGAAACAGTCCAGAAGTTATTTCGCTATCTGTTCGGAAAAAGTTAGTGGTGAGAGTAATCATAGATGAATTAGCTGACCCAAACGAACCTGATATTGACGCAGTAGAGTTGGCTCTAGATATAATCGAATTGACTCCAGAAACGCTCTTCAAAGAGTTCTTTCTGTAAACATTAGGCAGCTCATCCTGTTTAGAGCTATTATACACTTTGTTAACAACAGTATGGAAACAGTCCTTATCTTTTTTCAGCTCATCCAAGTAGTCAAGATAATTGTTCATTATTTCGGGGTGAAACTGAGTGGAAACAAGTTTGTTGCAAATTAGGCACTGTCTATTAGTGGTCATTTTGAGCTAAACTGAGTGGAATTTTTGTAGGAAAGCAAATTGATAAAAGAATATAATTGGGTTCGTTGAAGATTCAGATTATCCAAGTGCACCTTTTGATTATTTTATTGTGGCTTGTTTATATATATAGTCTTTGAGAATCGGCAGTAAAATAGCTTTTGTGTAAACCTTAATCGTTCAACCACCTTAAAGATTCCAAAAATATCCATTCAATCACCAAAAAATCTTTTACATAGCTCCTAACATTTTACGCTATTTCCTTTAATACATCATGGAATGAGCGATAAAGGAAGCTGGTATAATGAACATCGCAATGAAGTACTATTTCGAATATTAGGAGGAACGCCATTTTATGAAAATTGATAGAATGCGAGTTTATAAGGGTATTTTTTTTAACAAAAGGACACAAGTGCGCCAGCCCGGAGTCGAACCGGGATCTCGAAGATGGCAACTTCGCATTATGCCCTTAAACCACAAGCGCTTTGTTGTGACTCTGTATTCCTCAATGATTTCTTCTCCATCTTTAGCTACTCATCACCTATTGTTCCTGTGAATTTTCCAGTTTGTACAACCTTTTATCCATTTTAACTAAACGAAACGAACTGTCATTGTTGGTTACTGTCTTTGATTCTACAAAAAGTCGAGTTCCACGTGGATGGCGCGTCACCTCCCTTTGAAAACCTACAAATTCCATAAGCCATAAATAATAATCTATCTGATGAGCTGAGATATCGATTATATCGGAACTGTCGTTGTCAACTTTCCAGCTCAATGATATTATTTGCCATTTTGCGAACTGCGCTCTCTATTAAAAAGATTCATTCAAGACACATTGCGGTGAATTATCAATCCCGCCAACAACGCTCTTGAATTCCTATCACATACTCTCGTCATCTAGGCTTAGGCTTTAAAACCAACTCTATTAAATGCACAGTGAAAGCTCATATTTACTTCTCTATAAAGATCATAACATTCGTAAAGGTCGCTCCTCAATGCAGAACCGAGGAACAAATATTGTCTGGAGGTGGCATCTCCAAGGCATAACTCAATCTCATGAAGAAAATTTCACCAAAAGCAATACCCAGTACCACGGCAAAGAAATACAAAACAACAAAACTCATGACAGCCAACATGAGTGCATATCCCAAAATTACAGAAACAACAGTCAACAACAGTCTAATAAAGTCCCTGTAGATCGATACTGCCGAGTAATCAAAGAACCTTGCAATAGTCGACTTTGGAGATGTTGCCGGCCCGTCCTTTAGGTCTCCACTTGAAGTTTCATCTATTGGCTTGATCGTTGAGTTTATGTGCACGTGGACACTGTTGTAGACGTCGTCTAGGCTCTCGTTGGAAAACACTCTGTGTTCAATGTATGTGGACAAAAAACTCAAACCTCTAAAGGCGAAGGCTGTGAAGAACAAAAAGACAAAGATGCCAAACGCCTTACCACCGGTGGCGGCAGATAAACTTGCAAACAAAACTGGAACACCATTGTAGTTGGATGTGAAGTGCATGCTCATGCTCATTGAGTCACCAGAAGACATATCCATCGAACTTGAAGAATCAGCCATAGCCGTTCCAGTGGCCGTAGGAATGGCCATAGTCTGCATGCTACCTGTACCCATCATCATTTTGAATAGTTGTGCTGTGAATGTTGGACAAAGAGCTTTGGTCAGTGTATATGAAATTTGAGGAACTAGGAGCCTTTTAAACAAAGACCCAGCATACAGATATATGTGCTCGTCTGAATTCGGAAATAAGTGCTCGTAAGTGTATTTCACGTGAACGGTTTTGATTTTCGCGAAATACACCTTTCCTCTTCTACCAGGGATCTTGTGCATCCCATATTTTTATGTGGGTTACAGATCCTTTAAAGCTATATAGTGTTAGAACTGTAAGCGGAGGCAACAAGAAAAGCTAAAATGCCACAACCATTTCTGCCTTATACGATGCTGCGTCAACAGTCACCGTTTCAGGTGATTGCTTTCAAGAACAGCGCGTCAAAGAAAGTGAGTGAACTCTGAGTCACGGATCATTGGAAGAACACTAACAACAATCCAAACAGACACACGCAGCATGTACGCAATGTCGAAAGGGTCATCGAAAGTGTGGAATGGATGAGAAAAGACCTCCTAGTGACCCTGATAAGCGTTGTGCACGTTGCACAAAGCTCAATACTGCGTGCTCTCTTGACCCCGCATACACTGCACTTGACCCTAGTACTGCTGCCTCATCTCCAATAATTGTTGCGAGAACTCCCGATTTGGAACCACCGGATGCGATCTTCAAGAATGAGAATATATACGCGAAGATGCTGGAGAAGAAGCTCATCAATTCCCAATATATTACGTCTACTCAGCCATTGGCACCTATTTTCTCCAAAGACTCTATTCTTTGCCTTGATGGTGAGGTATTGGGCCTCTATTCACCTTGGAGAGACGTGAATATTGGTTTGTTGGGAGCCCCTGACGGTAATGAGCTCGGCGGTGCACCAGTGGACGCAGATCTACAATACTTTCTGGCTAGAAAGGGCGCATTTGAACTGCCTCCCAAGGAGGAACAACGCAGATTAGTTGGGTTGTTTTTTGAAAATGGCTATCCTCTGATGCCTATAGTTGAAAGGGAAATGGATTTGGAAAAGACACCTCTGCTGTTGCTGAACTGTTTGATGCTAGCTGGGATACGATACGACCAGATTCAAGAGAAAGATAGGGAGCAATGTAGAATAAAGGCACATCAACTTATGAGAAGAGCCAAGTATTTGGAGATGATGGAGTCTAATAAGGTCACATTGTTACAAGCATATTTGCTTTTGTCACACCAAGAGGAAGGCCCCGAGGGTCCAGTGCTCTCAAGAGAATATATTTTCAAAGCATGCATGCTAGTTGTTGAATTGGGCATTCACAATCTGGGAGAGAGCAATAACCTGGATGGACAAGAATCCATCAAAGACTCCAAGTATTATGTCAAGAGCATTTTTAAGCGGAAATATGATCGCAGACTATTGACGAGGATATTCTGGAGTACATTCTGTTGCGATCGCTATATTTGTGTTACTACGGGCTCCGCAATGACCATGAATCCAAGAGACCTGATCATGGATCCCCTATCTATCGATGATTTCAAAGAGGGCAAGAACCAGAGAGAAGATTATTCGATATTTAAACGGTGGTATTCATTATGTCTATTCTTTGACAGAATCTTGTGCAATGCATATCGCCCACCTGGCCGCAGAGATGTTGACGAAACACTGGAATCTGACTTGATAAAATGGGATACTGAGAACCTGGGGGCGGATGCGGGTCATTTACAGGTCAAATACTTGAATTTCTTCAAGATAACTCATTCTTATTGCAATCTATTGTACTTGAGGTGCCAGATCGGTGTTTTGAATTTAATTGAGACAGAGTCTGACTTGATTCATGTTGATCCAACCATTCTTACTCCACTAAGTTTTGCTGGCATGAAGTTTACGGTCTTGTTTTGTACCAGGATCCTTGATACTCTGACTGAGAATATGGAAGGTGTGCAACATATCGTGAATGTACACGCTGTATTGCATGCAATGGTTCTGATTCATTTGGAGATGGAGGTGAAATGTCAGACAAGCGCAGGCGAGGATGGAGGTGTTGAGATGAGACAACTATTAAAACAAAAGGTTCAACAGATAATTCAGGGGTTGAAGATCCTAGAAAGACAGAGGGTAAAATGGTGGTTAGCTGGAGCTGCATTTCACATTTTTGACTCACTTTTGAAGAAGCTTCAGCATCAACTACATGAGAATGGGAGTTCAGGAGTGGATTTCAATGAAAACAACTCAAACCACGATGAATCACATTCCGCAATGGACGACCTCACAAAAATATTAGATAACGATACATTGATTTCTGAGTTAAAACCAGATGATTTCCACGATAGTACAGTGAACGAAACATTTCGTCAGATGTATTCGAGTTTAGATCTACCCCAGATTTCATAATATCCTTGAATAATGCTACCAGTAGTTCTACAGGAGTCCTTTTATGACTATCTTTTTGATTAACTGCTGCCCTAATCCTCAAACTTTGGGGTTTCCCAACGTGACAGGTGGTCTTTGAACTCTACTGGTCTACGCCCCACATCAAGGCTCGCGCTCTTATCGACGTCTCAGAAAGGCTTTTGAGTTCATGGATCATCTATGGCACACTTCTGAGGATACCGTGATTTGTCTCGACCAGCACTTGGGCTACGTTCTCTTTGGATACCCATCCTGACGGTGTCGGGATCGGAAGATGGGAGAATGAGCAGTACAGTACATGCTACTCTAAGATCTTTGAGGGAGACGGGGAATTGTATGCCGCCGACCCATCGGGCACTACATAGTCATAGTGGTGCATGTTCTGTATTCAGAACCTTTCAGGGTTGTCTGTCAATGTTTGAAGTCTTACCTGGAGAGGGAAGTATTTTGTTTGCGCTTGCAGAAATTGATGGTATATCCACCAACTCTTAATCCTGGAAATGCCCTGTTTTGCCATTGTAATCCGATCCATGCGGTGGATCCTGTAGACTGACGTGTCAATGACCCTTCGGTGTTCTACATTCCATCAGAGACACTTTGTGATTTGAATGCAAACTGCTGTGCGCTTCAGAGCGAAAGCTTTATTGGTGGATTTGCTGGCCAGATTTCCCTGGGGTTGCAACAGGACTTGGGGAGAGCGAGCACATCGACAGAGCTACCTCGTCTCGTGAACCTAGTTGGTGGAATTGATGTGGTCTGGGAGTTTTGCATGGTACCATTCGAAGTTAAAGATAAAGGTACCCTTGGGATCAAGGAAGTTGTAGAGAGATCAAATGATTTGTTATTCAATATTTATTAGATGATATTCATTGTTCGAGTTTCTGTGTTAGTAAACTTCTTCAATATCATCATCATTGAGTACACCACCATCATATGTGCCAACATCTTCTTTATCACCTTCCATCTCGTCGTAGGTATCCTCTTCCAGAACAAAGTCACCCATTGCCGTTGTATTTCGCTTCACATTGGGGTTCAAACAACCAATGTTTTCAACTTCAGAGGCCAGTAGCGTATCAGTGTGTTCATATACTAGTTTCTTTAAATTTGACAGATCGTCTGCAATGATAGAATCAAGTGATGTATCAGGAAGGGAAATCAGAGTTTCCAAGTTCTCTGTCTTTGTTATGCTTAAAGCGTTGATACCATCAAGCTTAATGTCACGCAACGCTGAAAAACCATCCAAACTCAAAGTTCTTCTACCAGTGCTCTTGTAGTGTGGTGTCCGAACCCTGATATGGAGAGTATTAAGACTTGGGGCATGGAAATTAGCTGTGATCTTTAGATTCTCAGGAGCATCTATCTGAAGTTCATAGCTGAAATGTTTCAACTTGGGGCATTTCCAGCGCGACAAACCAGACAAATCACTCCCTGGGAAAATAGGCCCCACGATTTTCAGAGTTTCAAGTAGACGGAATGTAGTCTTGGGTAACTGCACGATAGTATCATTTGAAAAGTTATAAATTTCTAGGTTCTTTAAAAGAGGATATTGCTCGTTGGTCAAATTATCAAGGTTATTGAAGACGCCTTGATCGAAAGTAACGGACAGACCAGTGATGTTTGGAGCCTGAATCCTTGGAATATCACCTTTATCATTGAGCCTGTTCAAATTCAGAGTCTTCAAGGAAGGGAAAGCCATGCTGGCAAACCGTTGATCTTCTTCATCTCTGAAAGTGGTGATATTTAGCATTTCAATGGTCTCGGGAATCCTTGTCTTTTCAAGAAGATCTAATGAGTTCACTAGTTCCCAATGGGGAACATGAGCGAACGTCTCGAGATTTGAATCTTCAGCCTTGTTTTCAATCACATCAACAGTGTCAACAATTCTAGTGAGCTTAATTGACTTGAGCTTTGGAGACACAAAATCTTCAATTTTCGGAAGCTTTTTCCAAAACTCAATAGTGAGTTCATTCAATACCGGTGCGTTAATTTTGGAAATTTCTGGTGGTGTATCTGAGACAGGCACGGTGAGAAGCAGCATGTTCTGAATCTTTGGCAGATCTAGGTTACCTACGTGAGAGAAGTTTCTGAGGTTCGCCCAAATCAGGCGTGGAAGGGTTGAATCTTGGATTTGGTAGATGGACTTCCCAATTGGATCGTCATATTCCTCTTCGTCATGAGCTTCAGATTGGGTATTCTCTATAAGGATATCCAATGAGGACATATTGTAAAGGTCTAGAGAGTTCAAGAGATTGTTAGCACACTCTCTAATCTCGACGTCCGCCAGATTTGGGGCATTGAAAGTGGGTTGGGTAGAGACAAAGCTCGCATTATCGAATCTCACTCGTTTCAGGGCTGGGAAAGATCGATTTGTGGTGTCGAACTTTCCTGTAATAACTAGGTCTTCCACATTATTCTTCACTATCACCTTCAAACTCAGACCATCGACAAAACGAGAAAAGTTGTGACTAGAGACATTTTGCTTTAGTTCCTCTTGACCATGTGGCAGTGTAAGTGACTTGCAGAGTATTACAACAATACCACTTACACCTTTAAAGGTTTTCTTGAATGAAGCAACATCCAATTCCCTCCATCTGTCTATCTCTATAAGAAAAAACTGGTTATCATTTCTTGCAGAACTTTTAAATCTTCGAAGGTCAAGCCTTTTGAATTGGTTTCTCGCGAATTTGAAGTAACTCAATGGCTTGTTGTGATCTGTGATTACTTGGACGTTATTTTTGACAAATGAAAACTCTTTGGTCTTTAGAATTTCGCTGATAGCATCTGCACTATTAGCAGAATATATTTGAGAGACCAATTTAGGAGCGAGCGCCATTTGATAATATCTATTGTCCTTTCCAGATGAATGTTCAGAATTTAGTATTTTTTTCCTACTGAAAGCGATGGTTAGAAGCCCTAGATCAACCAGGAGCTTTTCCTTTTGTAAGTGGTTGGCCTAATGGTGTGTAGCTCATCCAACTGGGTTATGATCCTGGACACATTTGATTGTCCTAGTTGAGGGGTGTTTCAACTTACTGTTATGCGAGCGTATATTCTTACAATAGGCTGGCTATTAATTGATTGCTCAGTGTAGCTAACTGGCTTATAGTGGATAACTAGATTTAGGCTAGTGCTCTTTTATTGTAAATTAATCTATTTAAAGCATTTTTTGATATACAAATGTATGTGGTGCTACTTGAAATCTGAAATCTGTAGACAATTTAATCATCCGTAGTAAAAAGTCTTGAGATAAAAACACATTTATTTACCTGTACAAGGATGCCTTTCGGTCTTTCTTTATTAGAAGTTGATTCACATTCCTTGTCGATTATGTGATAATAACGTCAGGTAACTCGTGAGTCGGCAGTAGGACATTTTTCTCATTCGTTGCAACTCTAACCGAGTTAGTGCAGATTTCGGTTGGTTCGTTTATCCTTTTGTTATTAATCTCGCTTTCGATGGGTTACATTTCGTAGTCAGCGTTCAGAAATACTCCCATTCATAACAATTCCGCGATAGTTTAGTGGCTAGAATCACCGCTTGTCGAGTTCTTCTGAATTTGCAATACGTGGTAGACCGGGGTTCAATTCCCCGTCGCGGAGTTTTTTGGAAGCGCTAAACGCTTTTTTGTTCATCTCAGTTACATATTCGCGAATCGAGTTAGTATAGTGCTTTAATAGTGCTTTAGCTTACTCATATTTATATTAAAATGTATATAAAACTAAAACTTGATAATATTGTTTTTGACAATTTCTAATATATACATCTATCATGCCAAAAATTCATCTCTCATCCCCTGTCTTTCATAAATATGATACTAGTCAAACATATCCTTCCCCTCACCATTCATCACAACAATAAAAATCACAAACTGAAAACCATAACGTCATGAACGTCACATAAAAACCAAAAATAACAACTAAATATAAACAGTAAAAAGAATAATGAACAAACTGATTGGAATATTATGAACAGAGGAATCTTCTCAAATCCTCCCTTTTTATGAGTTCAACTTAGCTGATTATTTTGGTGGGTTGAAGGTGATCTTTCTGGTCTTGATACCAGCCCACTTGAACTTCTTTACATAAATGGAAACAAGGTACAAAGAAGACAGGACGATGATGGCCTTCAAACCCAATCTCTTTCTCTCATCATGCTCTGGTTCAGAAGCCCAGTTCAAGAAAGTGGTGACATCCTTAGCCATTTGGGAAGTGGTTGCTGGAGTACCATCTTCGTATTCAACCAAGTCATCGAATAGAACTCTACCCATAGCAATGGAACCACCTGGGAAGTATGGGTTATAGTTTGAGCCTGGTGGCAAAACGACACCGGCTGGTGGCTCATCTGGGTAACCAGTCAATAGAGCAAAAATATAGTCACAAGCACCGTGTCTTGCCTTGACAATCAAAGACAAATCAGGTGGAAGTGCACCTTGATTGGCAGCTCTGGCAGCTTGCTCGTTGGCGTATGGGCCTGGGATGTAGTCAGCCAATTTACCAGGTCTCTTTCTTGGGTTACCTTGGTCATCTGGTTCGTCATCATATTCGAACTCCTCAGCCATGGCTCTGACTTCGGCGTTGGTGTGGGAGACACCGACAAGGGTTCTCCAAGCGACTCTGTCCATAGAGTGACAGGCAGCACAGACCTCACGATAGACTTGGTAACCTCTTCTAATGGAAGCGTGGTCAAAGGTGTCAAACATACCGTTGTGAGACCATTGGTACGCTGGAGGATGCAAACCGTGCTCAGCAGCAGTCATGGCATCAGCAAAGACGGAGTCTTCGTAGAGCATGTAGGAGGCAGCCAAGCCAGCTGCAGCAACACCACCAATAATGGCCTTCTTAGCCAAAGTGGTTGGTTCCGCTTGCTTAGCGGTAGTGGAGAAGTGTTTCTGAGGGATGTTAGTACTTTTTGGTTTCGATAGAGAAATCACAGCATTCAATCGATTCATCATCAGGTTGCATAATATGTAGTCAACATGTAGTGGCTCAATTAATCATGATATAGTGCTATAGGGTATGTAAATTGAACAATTGAGTTGTTCAAAGAGTTATTCATATTGTTGTCCTGGATATTGGCCAATCATAATGGATGTATCACCAAGCCGATAGTTTTGATTATTGACATGAGCTCTGCAGATTTGGAAGTAGGTTGAAGTGCTGTGAGTTTATGGTTTTGTAGACGTACTATGTTTGATCTAACAGAGGATCTGATGGAGGAGAACATGATGTTACTTGATCTGGACCTGTTGTTTTGGAAAGATAGATTTTGGAAGCTTCAATTTTTTTTCAGTTGGAGCTCAGAGCGAAAAAACCGCCTCGAAGCTGCGATTTGTGTTTAATTTTTTTTAAACGGGACCTCATTGGTTGGACAACGGATTCGCGAAAATTACTCCATGGATATTGTTATGAGCGCGCAGGAATTGCATCCAAACACCAATAAGGCGATGATGTTCTTGCAAAATCTAACCCCATACATACACATTTGTTAAGCAATTGAACTGATCATTACACCTACCAAAGTGATGATTGATCAGACCCTATTTCATACAGATTTCGATGTACGGACATCCTTTGTTTCATTGGTTGATCATTTACCAGCAGAGATTATCAGGAAGCTTTGGCTAATTCAAACACTTGACATTCAGCATAATGCTCTAAAACAAAGTCTGGACGCTCAGCTCATACGATTCCAAGAACTCAAAAGATTGAAACAGGATGTTTCTGAGATCTCAAATTCAATTAAAGAATTAATTACAAAGCTATACAAAACACGCAGTGAGTCTCTTGCAGAAGCAAAGTCCATCGCGTCTTCTATCACGCTGGCCAAACTCAGGCTTGATTCGCAACACCTACAATTGCAACATGATCACAAGATTTACCTAAGCGAGATAGAGATGAGAGACAACTTAGCATCCCATGCGCAACGCTCCAATAAGAGGACTACATCGACTGTTAAGAATCCCTTAAGGTTAAAATTGAGTTTGAAGACCTCGTTTTCAGGAAACTCGAGAAGGCCATCACCAGCACTACGTCCAGAGGCGAAATCAGGAAAGAATGTGGCGCGGAAAAGAGGCAGGCCTCCTTTAAAGGCTAGAGCTGCAACACCAGCTCCTGCCTTTATTGTAAGAGCCAAGAGGGGGGGCGAACCCGCTATCAATTCTGTTGTAGTTGGTAAATGCACATCCCCAGATGAAAATGAGGATCACGAACTATACTGTATTTGCAACCGTGAAAGTTTTGGTGATATGATTGCTTGCGAAAATCCGCGGTGTCCAAAGGAATGGTTTCACTACAGTTGCGTAGGGATTGTGAGAGCACCAAGAGGTAAATGGTTATGTCCATTATGCGACAAAAAGAAGATGTGACACTCTTATTCCTCCCATAAGGAATCTTCAAAGAAGTATAGCCAACTTAGGCCAAACCAACTGAATATCACACCAATCCCGCAGTAAACACTATATATCATTAACCCCACAAACTCAAACTTTGCAAGAGCATCATACTTGGCCTTAAATAGTTCTGTTAAGAAGACACCCCAAACCATAGGAATCAAACCAAAGATGTAAACAACAGCCATTCTATCAATCAGGAAGACTCTCTTGGATGATGCCACTGTCTTAGAAACCTCTCTGAATGACAATGAATAAATGACAAACCAGATAAAGGTGTAGGCCTGTTTTATTAGATTCTGGTTTGGCAGAAGTGGGAACAAGCTTACATACCCAGCACCTGCCAGAATCAAGAAGCAATTTAAAAGTCTTCTCTCCTGTACCAAGAAGGTGAATGGAAAAATGATTAACATTATTGCTTTCTCATGAACGTGCCAACCAAATAGGAACGAGGCATATGCGTTTAATGTCAAACACCCAATGAACCTTTTAAAGGAAGGCTTCCAAAGCAAAGGCATCACTGACAGAATATCGTAAAAAAGGGTTAGCAAGAATGTCATTCGTGGCGATATATCTGGTAAAATCACAAAGAAAACGTCCTGGACTAGACCTTTAGTGCCAGTATTGCTAATAGAAGATAATTTTGAGGAAATATCATGAATCGAAGGAATAGGAAGATTGAGCTTTGATAGGGACTTGTTCAAGAATGGAACCCGAAGTAAAGTTAGGAGTAGCTTATCCAGAAACGAGTAAATAGCCCAGATATTCGGTGCCCAATACGCATGTGTCAAACCCCTTGAGAATGGAAATAACCTTGCGAACAGGTTTGGAAAAACCCCGTTGTAAACAAATGGAACAAATGCTGTGGAGAACGTCATAATTACAATCGATGCCAGTGCCATTAGATTCTTCCATCTAACGAAATTGATTGGCTGCCTCCACTGAGATACATTGAGAACTTCAACTCTCAATAAGTAAACAAATATTGATGGCGCTAGGTATAGGAAGATATGCTTGAAACACAACAGAACTGAAAACAACATGGCCAACAAATAATTTTTATTCAGTTTGGCAGCGAGTATGATCGCGATTAGAATTCCAAACATCATACCATTGTACTGAAAGTGGATATGGTCAACTATAAGAAGGCCTGGTGATAGTGCAAGTGAAGAAGCAATGATGAAGGTGGATGTCTTATCGTCACTCAAGTTAATAAAAGTTTGCAAGACTGCGAACATGAAGATCTCTGTGACAATAACGGTGCTTCTTTGAAATATCACAGTTGGCCAACCATACTCACCGACCTCCACAATACCTAGACAGCCGTCGTTTTTCACAACTTGGGGGACAAATTGGGACAAGAACCACTCAAAGTATGCAAAAAACGGAGGATAGTCTAAAGTCCATTGACTAGTGTTTTCAGTGTACCACTCCTTCAATGGTAATTTATTTGTGATCGCAAGCCAGTTACGATGAACATCAAAGTCAGTAGAGTGATATGTGCCAAACAAAAGTACCTTGAGGATTGTTCCTGCTATCCACACGTTCCATAGAGAGAAGTTTCTAGTGGTTTTACTTTCTGATAAATCAATAGTTTCTGGAGTAGTTGGTGGTGAGTCGCCAAGGAAGGATGTCCTATTTCCAGTTCTATGACGTAATTGGGACATTCTGGGCTGTCGTACAATACAATCCAATGGCTGGAGGGTTGATGGTCCTCTTCACTGTTATTACCGACTGGAAGATGGTAGGCGGAATATGAGAATTGGATGAAAATTGTCAGCATTGACTAAGCTTCATCATATCTCAGAGATAGATCGCGAATTTCTGGACAAGCCTCCTCCTTTATCAAGGTTTGCCACGAACAACGCCAACGTTTAAACACTCTGATATCTCATCCTTGCACAATGCCTGACCACGATCCACTAGAAGCATCAGAATGGGGTGATGTTCCCTCCGCCAACTCTTCCGCTTTTGGTGGACTTAATCGGACTATTGCCGACGAGCTTTCAACTACTTTTGCCCAAACAGGTGTCAATGAAGATTCCGAAAACGATTGTGAAAGAGATCTAACTACTGAGTTGCATGCCACAGAAGACTCCTTGGATCAAAATGTTAACAGGTCAAGTGATGAGGATGCAGATGAATCCGTAAATATTCATGACCGAGATGATCACAACGTACAACCGAAATCTCCTGTTGAAACCAAAGACACAAAAGAATTGCTCTCTGCGCTGACATTGAATTCAAAGGAAAATGACACTAAAAAGGAGACCTTTGTTTCACCTAAGCGCGATGAGGCGCTTTTCGATCAAACCAAGAAGACTACGAATATGAAGCTCCCATCTTCACATCTTGGTTATGAAGAGGATGAATCGTACAAGAATCATTCTCTGTCGCCAAATAGGCTTCGTCGCCAAAATATGTACAAGGCTCCTAGATTTCGTCGTCATCCTCTAAAAAGAGAGACAGCTGATTCGGGGCCAGAGCCTCAAGATCTAATGGGTCCTTTGGGTCTTCAAGCTGAAGAGGAGGAAACGCTTCAAAAGAACACCGAAACACCAGCCGAGGCTATTCTAAGACAATCTGAAGCTCCATTATTCGAGATAAATAGAACTCCTCTGTCTCCGTTTAAGTCAGAAGCTCAAGACGAGGTTGTGACTGAACAGCCTGATGAGCCACAACAATCAAGAGCGTATGAGGCTGGCATCAATTTTAATATAACTGTAGGAGACCCCATGAAGGTTGGCGACTTGACAAGTGCACACACAGTGTACAGTGTTCGCACTCTGACCGACTCTGATCTCTTTGCTGGGGATGAGACTGTAGTCTCCAGGAGATACAGGGATTTCAGATGGTTATACCGTCAACTACAACAGACACACCCAGGGAGATTTGTTCCGCCACCACCCGATAAACAAGCAGTTGGAAGATTCAACCAAAGTTTTATTGAGGCAAGAAGATTTGCCCTGGAAAAGATGTTGATCAAGATTTCACAAAATATCCACTTTCAAAAGGACCCTGATTTTATCATGTTCTTACAAAGTGAGAGGTTTTCATCCGAAGCCAGGGAGCATGAGAAAGCATTGGATGTCGAGTCTTCATTCACGGAGAATACAGATGGCTCACTTTCGAATAACTCAGGTGGTTTTTTGAGTTCAATAGGCGGGGCGTTCTCGTTTGCACCAAAAATTGCGGAACCAGATGAGTACTTCAAAGATAAGAAATCGTATATTGAAGCATTAGATCACGAACTGAGGGCATTTTCCAAAAATTTAGAGACCGTTGTCGTTCAAAGACAAGATTTGTCCGTTGTCACGGAGGAGTTTGCGCACATTGTATCAACGTTGTCTGACTTGGAAGTTTCTAAAGTTATTACTCAGTTGTTTCAGGAGTTTTCTAACACTCAACTAAGAATCAAAGCACTTCTTGATCGACTATCCCTGCAAGATTTGTTAACACTGGGATCGACATTGGATGAATACCAAAGAATCATTGGCAGCATTAGGTCGACTTTTGACCAGAGAGATAAGATCCTCATGCAACTTGCTAAATCAGAATCTGACCTAAAAAAGAAACAGAACTCATACGATAAAGCCTTCAATTACAACAGAACTCAAACTGATAAAATTGAGTTACTTAAACAAGAACTTTCAGCATTAGAGAGCAAGAACTACTCAATCAAAGAAAGGTTCCAGTCTATAGGAAATGTGATAACGGGGGAGCTCAAGTCTTTTGAATTTGAAAAGATTCACGACTTCAGGAACTCGATTGAAATATTTTTAGAGAGTACGATTGAGAGTCAGAAAGAGGCAGTTGAGTTATGGGAGACTTTTTACAATACTAATTTGACAACTGTGGAACAGGCTTCTGTCAGTACTGCAAGCGACTGAACTGTACATACTTTATAACCCTGCTTTATTGTTAACGTTTTCGTAGCGTGCAATGAGAAACTATAGGTCATCTATACAGGCGGAATAGTTCACACATCCAGTGTACATGGTTCTAATCTTCATCAATTTCAGCATCAATTTTGTTTTTTTCCTCCAGAAATGCCGCATTGAGTTGGTCAATAAGATTCTCTTGGTCACCAATATCTCCAAATTTATTAATCATCGAGTCAAAGGCAAAACAATAGCGGGAGTTAATCGCAAGGTCAGCAGATATCGTTGGAAGTTTAGGGTACCTTTGACTGAAATGTGTTAAGAGCAGCTTTTTCGCGTTCATTTTATTGCCTACCTCAATTGCCTCATTGATAGTAGAGTGACGCTTTTTCTTGGCCTCCTCAAGCAAATCATTCTCCAGTGTGGCCTCATGGATAAGCAAATCGGAGTGCTGACCAATATTCTCTGCAAACATGTAGTAGTTTGGTCTAGTGTCACCAGAATAGGACAGTTTGAAGGTTTCAGAATCACTCAGGTTGAAAGTGATCGAGCAACAGTACGACCAATCACAATGAATGGCACGACAAGTGCTGAACTTCGTAATATGAAGATCAGAGAACAACTTCTTGACGATCATGGCCTTGTCTTCTGGTTTCTTGTACTCTTTTATCTCGATTACATCAGACATGAATTTCTCAAAAGGAATTGTGCTAATCTCATACCTTTTCTTACCCACCAGAAATTCTTCACAGCTAATGAAAGAAATTCTTTTCATTGATGCAAGACTGTTGTCGAAAGTAAACCATTCATTAACAAATGTGTGATATTGCCACGGTGCCACCAAATAGAGCATTTCATCATTATCCTGGTTGTACTTGATCCACTCCTGGATGATAGTCACAATACCCAAGTGATGGTCAGCATGTAAATGACTTAGATAGATCATTTTCAATTCCTGAAAAAATGTAGGGATGTTATCTTTGCGAAGAGTTCGGTACATGGAACCAATTGTGTTTTCACCAGCATCCAAAAGGACTGATTTGATAGATTGTGAGCCATCTTTATTTATGAATGGTAATCTCACAAGATTTGAAATGACGTTACGATATTTTGAGGGAAGTGCGCTTCCTGTCCCAAGAGTTATGATCTCAACCTGGTTTTTGAGGGGCTCAGAATTAGAGATGTTAGTGGAGTTGACTGCTGCCTCCGCTAAGACCATTTCTTTGGGATGGCTTGGATCGAAGTTCAGTGGTAAAACTTCTTCCTGGTAGACTCTCTCAAAATCTTCGTAATAGATATTCTTGGAATTGGATTGATCAAGGGCAATTGAATTTCTGGCATCAGGCGTGCTGCACTCAATCGTAGAGATTTGTCCCTGGTTCAAGATCTTGATGGTATCAGGAGCAAAGTCAGGTTTAACTTTAATGGCTTTAGAACTCTGCGGTAGATTAAAGTGGTGAGGCTGTAGTGCCTTCAATTTCAGTGTGATGAATGCTGAGGATTTGAAGACCAAAGAGTTTGGACAATAAAGTGGATGTGAAATGTAATGTTCACAACGATCACCGAAGGATCTGATGAATCTAAGGTACTCATCACTAAATGGTTCGACATCTTCACCCAAGAGGTGATAGACTATACCAGCTTGACTACCCCAGTTTTGCTCCATTGCCGAATTCAAATAGGAAACACTAGGTAAATCCAAGATAATAACATTCTCAAATTGTCGTGACTCTGACAGAACCTGGTTTGGACGAACTAAGCTTCCATTATCCAATCTGATCTCCTTACCTTGAGCTAGTTGGCCACGGATCTTACCCTTTGGGACGCCCAGTGATTCTGCCTTCTCCGCTGAGAATCGACCTCGCACTCCATTCATTTGCACCACGTAACAGGTGGAAGTTTGAACAGGTTCAAACTTAGGAAGATCAACATGAATGTATGGATCAGAGAGCTTTGGATCACCTATTTTCTCAAAGTTTTTATTTTCATCATGTGTGTAAGTATTTTTAACAGTTAATGGAAACATTCTAGAAACTATTTTCTTTAATTTGGTGACTGTGCCGTGGTCAAACACAGTAGCAGAAGAATTCTCATTTCTTGTCAATACGACAGATTCTACCTGCATTATATCAGTCTTGTAAACTTTTCGATTTGGTAATATCACTGAATTAATGTCCATTCCAAATCTGAAGACAAATGATCTCCAAGTGGAGATGATGTAGTTGAGGTATTCATTCCCGTAGAAGAGGTTCATATTCTTCTTACCTTGGTCACTTATTGTCAGAATCAGACCAGGAAGTCCACCAATGCTTTCCCAGTTAAGCTCACCTGTGAGAAATATCCCGCTTACTTTACTGACCTTAGTTTTAGTTTCTGTCATTGACCTCTGCGCACCCTCAGGGATCTTTCCAAATAGAAAACGGTCACCACTGGAGGTATGGAGAAGGATTGTTGGATGTTTAAGATCACTTGTTGGATGGTTCAAGGCAGTGAATGGAAACATCCTTTCTGTGTTGGTCTTTCTTTGAGTTTTTGGTGGGTTTCTTGACACCGGTTGCTGTAAAATTGGTGCTGTGATTCTTGATGTTTTCTTTGTAGGCTTCTTGATGTGGAGTTCCCTGCCGAACTTCACCGCTGAATGTGAGCGGAAAGCAGATAAATGTGAGAACACCTTAAACGACTGATAACCACAGCTATTGGCCCAGTGCCAGATAATAAAAATAAGCCGTTGATTTGAATTGTGCCCAAGCTCATCATTGTGTCTAAAATTTTCAGGGACGGACCTTACCCGGTTCAAGAAAGCCGTATTTATTTCAGATGAGCAGAAGCATGCTTATACAGGGATTGCCAAATAAAGGCTTCACTAAGTAACAGTTCAATATCCTTCTCTGACCATCCTTTAGTTGGTGGACTCTGCAAGAACATCATAATATCCTGAAATTCCATCTGTTTCAACTCATCACTCCACTTAACTAAAAATGCAGCACAGACGTAAAGGTGAAACTCACTGAAGCCATTGACTTCACTGAGATAAGTGTCCCACATTCTGACCGTGTTTTTCACGCTAAGTTCTCTCATCAAGAGACAATTCATCCATCTAAAGGAAAATTGGATAAACTCAACATTCTCATTTTCCAAATGAGCGTACAACGTCGAATCAATCCTATTAATTAGATCTTTTAGTTCAGAGACTTGTCTCAAGATACCAGGCTGTGCGTGGATATAATTATCTTGGATTCCTTCTAGAAGTTTTGAAAGACACCAAAAGGTGTCAGCCTCAACAGCATCCATTACCTCTCGAGGAAGGATAACTGGATCAAAGTCCTCTATCGTGATTGAAGGATCAACATAAAAGCTCAAAAAAGTCTGAAAGAAGGGTGTAGCCAGATCGTTGATACCCTGAACATAACCAGATGCCGGGTGTCTAACAGCCCATAGATACAAGACTTTCTCTAGTGACCTCTGTGTTGTCTCAGAGCCATATAGTTTGATTTTAGGGTTTGTTCTCGGAATATCAATCTCAATCTGGTGCCAAGTGCTCTGATCCTTATCCTGCCATACTTGGTCAATACCATCAATGTACTCCTTCCGCTTTTTTGAAAGCTGGGAAACGCGCCTGTCAGAATTGGTCGGGAGATATCCTACCAAAAGTTGCCAGCTAATTGGTCGAAGTTCATATGGAATTCCGTTCCATGACATCTTTTTGAGGTTATTAAGATCAATCGTCGGATCCTGCAGAACCCTCTTGAATTTAGTAAATCTCGACATATATGCATTGGTCTCCTCTTTAGTCTGGTTGGTGTTAAAATCTGATCGACCATGAAGAGTGTAGAGTGCATTCATAGGATCTTTTATTATCGCGTCCAAATGTGGTTTTATTCCAGATGGATTGCTATCTGTCTTCAATGTCGGGTATTCAAGTTGCTGGGATGGAATTTTGGTCTGCGATATGTTAAGAGTTGGCTCGACATCGGCATCCCAGTCATCGTCCAAGTCAGTATACTCATCCGCTGAATAGCGAGGTGAATGCCTTGGTGATTCCATACTAAGTTTAAGAACCGCGTTCTTGCTTTTTGTCTTGGTTAGATTAGGTGGAAGACTTATGCTCGACGATGAATCATTGCTGATTCCAAGATGGGAGAACGCAGTACCCACAGTTTTGACATGATCATCAGACACCACAGATCTCTTGGATTTATCCTTGAATGCATGTGTTATTGACTTTAGGAGAGAAGGAGGCCCATTGACGGCATTGCCTTTTCCGCCACCTTCGTCGAATAGAAACTCATTCTGATCTGTTGTTCTCTGTTAGTAGATTAACTCGCTTTCATGGGCAAAATTGCACTCACAAACCTGAACCATTTCCTACACAATATCGGTTAGTAATAGATAAGAAATAGTGATTTCAGCACAGTACGTACTGGTTGATCACTTTTAGGTCTTGTCCAACCCATGATCGTCAAATATCTCTTATTTAGCACTTCCTCTTACCGATAATTCCCTTCACAACAAGATGGAGAATAGTATGACGCTAAACTTTCAGGATATGATATTCTCAAGCTAACTGATCACAATTGGAGAATAACCAGCTAGATAAGAGTACACCCTACACAATCAAGAATCAGATTTGATGTGTTCTAAATAAGTTAATGTTGCAACATGTTGGAAAGTTGTTGAATGATCAGTATCGTGCGCCCAACCAAAATGGCGAACTTACCCTCCTTTGATTACACAAGCTCTTATATAATAAATGAGATACTGCCCTTACCAGATCACCAAATGGAGTCAAAATGTTAATTAGCCATTTTATTAGTGGCAGCATTATAACTATAAAAACGTTTCCAATCTCTACCAAGCGAATTTGTACAACGCAAGCTTTCAACACAACACGCGGTTAATATAATGTCTGATTCAACTCAACCGAAGCCAGCTGGTAGAACCATCCTGGCATCTAGCATTGCCAAACCCTACATTCAGGAAGTTGAAGATGGGGTCAAAGCATTAGGGAGATCTCCAAGGCTTGTTGGTTTCCTAGCTAATGACGACCCAGCTGCACAAATGTATGCTGACTGGACTGGTAAGACCTCTGAGTCCCTTGGCTTCACTTACGAACTCAGAGTGGTTGGTAAGGAAGACTTGGAAGAGGCCATCATTGAGGCCAATGAGGATGATGCTGTCGACGGTATTATGGTTTACTTTCCTGTCTTCGGAAACAGACAGGATCAATACCTCCAACAAGTTGTTTCCATGGAGAAGGATGTTGAAGGTTTAAACCATACATTTATCCAGAATATGTATCACAACACTAGATTCTTAGATGCTGAACAGAAGCAGAAATCTATCTTGCCATGCACACCATTAGCCATCGTAAAAATTTTGGAGTTCTTAGGTGTCTACAACACCCTCCTGGACTATGGTAATAGGCTTTATGGTAAACAAGTTGTGATTGTTAACAGATCTGAGATCGTGGGTCGACCATTGGCTGCTTTACTTGCGAACGATGGTGCTACTGTCTATTCAGTTGACCTAGATGGTACCCAGAAATTCACAAGAGGTGCTGGTCTGAAACTCACAAGACACAAGGTAGAAGACATCGAGATTTCCTTAGAAGATGCATCTAAGAATGCTGATGTCATCATTACTGGTGTCCCATCACCAAACTACAAGTTTCCAAACGAGTTTGTCAAGGATGGTGCTGTGTGTGTTAATTTTTCTTCTGAAAGAAATTTTAACGCTGACGTTAAGGAGAAGGCCAGTCTGTATGTTCCAATGACCGGTAAAGTTACCATCGCAATGTTGTTGAGAAACCTGCTCAGATTGATTCACAACAAGGCCTCCAAGTAGTCTTTCTGAAGGATCGGTTTCTTGATTTACCACATGTTTCTGTCTTTCAGTTCTTGTTCTATTGGTGGAACATTATTTTTTATGTCGTTATTAGTCAGGTTAGAGTATTATGTACAATAGGTTAGGTTACATTAGATGTGTACTTCGCTACAAGTTACCGTTCAAAATAGATTCTAGTTTACAAGTTTTTCGTTTGAACCGGTCACTGCTTCAACTTCTTTGGAGCTGGCTCTTCGTCACCATACACCTGATCATCGAAATCTTCGTCAACCTGGTCATACCTCTTTTTCAAACCCTTCATCTTTCTGGTTTGTAGCAGGTTCAAGTCCTGCTTACCAACATGGACTCTACCAATCTTGTCACCCAATAAATCAGTTTCAACATTCTTGACAGTCTTTGCCTCCAGTTGTCTAGCCTTCTTCAATGCCTCCTTTTCCATTTCAGGTGATGGAGTCTCATATCTACCGATAGCGAAGTCTAATCTTGGTCCAATCTCATTTACTTCAACTCTTGGAACCTTTTGGTTGCTTTTGTAGGTTTTAAGTGTGTAAACTCTGAAGTTTACTTGGGGTAGCGGTTGACCTTCCTCAAAGTCAGCTGCTGTGATCGAAATAATATGCTGTAAACCGGCAACATCTTGAAGACCAGTGACTTCACCTCTAAAAAAGTCTAAGAAAAGGGACTTGATATGCTGGTACACTGGATGTGATTCAAACACACCACCGTTGAAAGTGAACATTGGCTTCAAACCAACTGCAAATGTGGTCTTTCTGAAATCTTGTAACAACTTAAAATCATCTAACACTAGCAGCTCAATCATGTCATAGATCTTATAACCAAATGTTCTTACAAAGGTAAGATTGTTTTTTCTCTTCTTGCTGCTAGAAGAGAACACGATTAACGAACTATCGTTTTTCTCACTAAAGAATTCCAACTGAGAGGCGTCTTCGAATGGCCTGATTTCGTTCTTCTTCGAAAACCTCTTGATATCTGGCTTCTTTAAAGCACTCAAATCAACCATGATGTCATGAAGGGCCTTGTTGCTGGTAGAGCCTGGAACGAAGAGGGCCTGTTTGATATTTTCATTGAGCTTTGACTCTTTGTTCTTTAAAGCCCTCTTGGAGCGAGCATTCTTTGGCACACTGTTGTAATGGTTAGTATGACTAGAAAAGCAGAGTTTAGCTCAATAATACGTACATAGTTCTAATCATAGCGGAATAGATTTTGACTGTTGGGATTCATATCTCTAACTGAAAAGTTCTGATAGAAAAAAAAAATCTGCCTTGATGAGCTAGAGATCCGACCAGAATGTGACTGGTCATGTGGTTGTTAGCCGGTCTCTCGAATTTTTTTTGCAGTGCTGGAAAGTAAACAAACACAGTTCTTCTTTCAGTGGCCCCAGTCAACGTGATTCTTGCTTCATCCGTTCGCATTACATTAGGAGGATGGCCAACACTAATGGATTCGCCCCTAGAAGGGCTGGTAATGGGTTTGCTGTTCGTGGCACAGGGTTACGAAGAGACTCTGAGGCCAGATTGGAGGGATCATGTACTCTGCCAGTTTCCAACCGACATGCACAATTTTCAAATGTATCCACTGAATTAACAAGAAATACGAGATATGTTGTCTCGAAGCTTGCTGCTACACCTAGCTTGCTATCATCTGACAAGTCTAACAATCTTGCTGCTCTTATTGACGAGTGCACCAGCTATGGAATTCTGACAGCTGGTGAGAATATTTTCACTTGGAATTATAATTCTGTTGATGCCATCCCAACAACAGTTCAACTACCTGGTATGCCCTCCAACTATGGCTTCCCACCTCTGGCATTATTAGTTTCTCCAAGTGCGGGCAGCTCTGAACCTGGTGTTGTTTCGATTAACACACATACTGGACATGTCAGATTCTACGAGAATGTTTCTAGCGTTTCATCTATAGGTCTATTACAGCATCACAAGGGAGTTGAGAGTATAATCAAGCTCAGCGACAGAGAATATATTACAATTGCAGAGAATGTCGAACCGGCAGGGGTTCTGATGACTACGAGTCAAGGACGTGTGATATTGTTATGTCTCAGAGATTTTGTTGGTAGACCTACTTTGAAAGCTACTGATATTATTAAAAGACAAACAGGTTTTTTTAGCAATGTCCTCGAAAAGTCCAGACAAATTGTTTCTATTAATCCTGGTGCAGTTTTGGGACAAGGTGAACGTATTGTTGCTTTGATATCTGGTAAAGGAGATTTTCAAATATGGTCGTGTTCTAGCGATGGTCAATCTAAAAGAGTATTTCATGAGGATCTAATGTTCTTGCTAACAAATTCCATTGCAGAACTCTATCCAAATGCTGTTAATAGATTGGAAGTCTTAGATTTAAAACTACTATCAAATGTTAGTAATGGCGATGTTTTCTTGTTATTGGCTAGTTTTGAGAATGGACCAAATGAGACAAATTATATCCTATTCACTGTGAACAAAGAAGGCGAGCAACTATCCGTTTTTTCCGCCTACAAGCTGAACACATATTCGAGCCCATTCGACCAAAGACCAACTTTATATGTTCCATCACCAGGAGCCGTTGGTTTCATTGTATTTGAGAATAATGTGGTTCTAACTGAGCTTGTCACAAAACTTGATCATACACTAAATCTGAAAAGAAAGTGGGAAGATATAATTTCTTTCCGTTCAGATGTGAACATTATTGGAAGTGGATCTCAGAGTATGCAGAAGGAACAAAATGGCAGTGTTGTTCTTCAGGGACCATCTGTTTTGGTAATAATCCCTCAAATTGGAGTTGTCAAGATTGAAGCACTTGAGCTGACATCTGGCGAAACTTTATCCCAATACCAATCATCACCTACCTCATTCCTTAAGTCTCATATTGAACAGGGCGTATTTTATGGAGAGGATAATCAGAACCCAATTGAGTTTGATCTTCCTGAGGGCTGGGCTATTTCCCAGTCTGACATTGAAGTTGATTTAATCAAGGTTGCGGATGAGATCTTATCGTCCAATTCGGCTTACCTTCCTTCCCAGTTGAGCTCAATGAAAGAGCATTTGCATCTACGCCAGAAGAAGTTGGGGAGACTATTTGCGTTTGCTACCAAAAATTTTAAGAACAGAGTCTCACATCAAGTGTTCCTTGAACTTCTGTCCAACCTGGAGAAAGTCACTGCTGCATGTTCTTTGGAGCATGTCATTTCTTCCAACAACTCTGCGCAAGCATTTCTTAACCAATCCATTAAAGCATTATGTGGAGAAACCGAATTCTTCTCATGTCCAAACAAGTTCTTTTTGAATGGACTGTCGAAATTATCTCTCGTTTTATCTAATTTTTTCCAGAGTTTGCTCAATTCCAATGACTCTTCTTTATCAGCAGCTCAAATTATCGCAGATATTTTCACTCCAGTCCTTGAATTGGAGAAAAACTTGAAATACGACTCCTTACAATTGAATCACTCTCAGCTTGGAAATGAGCTGATTTGGTTCGGTCAAAATAATCTTTATGAAACCGTGGATTTGATATTCCGCCATTTTGTGAAAACTCACCACGGGAACCAAGCTGATCCAAAGTTATCACAGGTTGCAGTCAATCTAACAGAGTTGCTTTTTTATCAAATTGAACAAGTGACTATGTGGTGGAAATCACAAACTCAGAAATCCAGGGCCATTAAAGATGCCATTGCCTCTAGTCAAGCTTTTTTTAGTGATAATTCTAGTTTTTGGACCAAGTCATTAGTTCTGTTCAATGCAAAGACAGAAGCCTTGAGTATTGCTGAGACTTACCACGATTTGAAGTCCCTTGTTGAGATTTTGGATGAAACCCGTGAATCTGCAGCAACTGAGGAAGCGATTGTTAACGTTCAGGAGAGATTTGCTCATTACTTCAACAAGTTTGGTTATGAGTTTGCCTTCACTTTGTACAACTACTACATCTCAGTTGAAAAGTACCAGGTTCTGTTTTTGGAGTTCCAAGAGTATAGCCACTACTTGAAGAGATTCTTCCTTGAGAATGATCATTCCAAAATTTCATGGATAAAGTATATTTTTGATGAAGACTTGAAGAAGGCTGCTGAAGTCCTATTAAACTATTCCCAAAATCACAGTGAGACCCAAACCGACAAGAAGTTAAGATTGAATATCGCTAAGCTGTCCGCCATTGCAGCTATCCCTGATATGGATAATATTGATAACCTGACCCAGATCGTATTGGATGAAATCCAAGAAGAATTAGATTATGCTGAAGCTCAAGCGTTGATTTTAGAACAGATTACTGAATTTATTAGATCTGACAATGACCCAATGGTTCAAGTCGATCTGATTGTGAAGGATTTACTGAATAGCAGATATAATGATGGTACTTACCCTATTGTGAAGAGGTCTTTTGAAAGAGCACTGGCTAGATTACTCACTAACAAGGCTCTTTCTATAAATGAAATGATTGATCTTTTTACTTTACTGGATTGCTCAAAGACTGGGTCCAAGTTGAACTTCCATTTTGCTATGAAAGTCCTCCATTTGTCAAACCTTTCCTCGAGGGCGAAGATCACTAACGAAAAATTGATTTGGAAGAGAGCTATATTGAGTGATGACTGGACAAAACTTGTTAAGGCACAGAATAAATCTAATGAGTACAAGAAGGAGCTCAACGAGGAGACAATTACTTTTCAAACGTTACTGAGCTACTTCCAGGATGAATTATTCCTACCAAACAATGACTGCGTCATTTCCTTACCAAACTTTGAGAAATTAGTGAAAATAGATAATGATGCCGAATTACTACTAAGATTCAATTTCATTGGTGGTGTTGAAATTGACCAACTGAGAAAAGAGCTTCTAAGGGAGAATGACTCTCTGAAGGAGATCTACGAAACTTTTCAATTAGACCAGTTTATTAAAGGTTCCATTCTGACCACTAATGAAAGATCGGGTGCAAACAAGGCAATTAACTATAACACTTTGACGATTGAGAATTAGTGCGACTTTTTTTTTACATCAACGAGATTTAATACTACAATTAACATGTAAAGCTAGACTGATACCAATAACCACAATAAACATCGCATATGCTGCGCAGAACCTACCCAAAAATACCCTCATCCTTACCCAAATTCATTCAACCTGCTCAAGACTGTCTGCTGGGGAATCAAGAGGTTCATTTTCATTAATTCTTAATCTTACCAACGTTTCTGGTAGCGGCGGATTTTCTGTATTTTCATAGTCACCATCTGTGTAATTAGCAAGACTCACTGAGACATAGTTAGTAGCAGATGCTAAGATTACCTACCGGATCAGTAATACATACTCGACGCGAGCGATACAGACTTGATGATATGGATCCAGTTGGTCATGACGAGAGCGACTGCTTCAGTACCATCAGCAAGTGTATCTAGTTTTGATTCTAACTGTTCCAGCTGTGAGCATAGATTATCGGAAAGATTGCAAACTTGCTGCAGTGATTCAAGTTCTCTTTTTTTGTCATGAATTCTCTGCTGAAGTGACATTAGATTTGTGATTCTCTATTTTTTAATTGTGTGATAGTTGTGTTTGTTTTGATTGATTATTTCGGTCCGGAATGTCGCGAATCATGTCCACTGTCTCGGAATTAGGCAGCTGCGAATAGAAAATTTTACCTGTGTGGCGTTAAATCCGAGTGCCCGAGGACCGAGCAAGAGAGATCCCCGAAGCAACACGCCAGTGACCTTGCTTGCAGATACGACCGAGGCAGGAACTACGTTTGAATGGTGGTATAGATCTTATTTATGCGTAAGAAGTACCCTACTGCTAATGTATAGTTTCCCTCTGCATCCATTTTCTGGCACACATGATTGGATGAACTATGAAGTGTCTCAAACGTTACTCAATATAATGTTGATAGATTTCAAGACTATCGTTAACTTGTAATATTTTCTATCCCAAAAGAACATACCTATGTGCTGATCTATGTCGTATAACCGCCACTCGCTTCAACTCAACAAGTGTAAAGTTGGCCCAACTTGTTTAATCGTTTATTCACCCTTTTTTGCTCATACTCCCTTGCCGAGTGATGCATCATAACCCCGGCAACGTAGCGTAACATCTGATTGATACTGCATAGGGATGGGCCCGGACCACTTCCAAGAATAACAAACAGTCCATATAAAGCCCCCAAACTATTCCGCAATTTCCCCCAGAAATTAAAACTCGCACTATATAACAAATATCCAAAATGTTTATGAGGGCTACGGACAGCCGTCCCGTAAATCCTCCAGAGAATCCACACAAATCGAACCTGGAGAACGACGCGGCGGACACTGAGCAAGTGAGATACGGTGGTTTCAATGAGGATGTGAACGAAAGCATTACTGAGCTTGCTAGAAAGATCACAACAGCATCTCAAATTTCTGGCTCTAGATCCAATTTTGGTGCAGATGTTGAGTTCACTGCAGCAGCTGGAGAAACAATCTCCAGAGTTTCCACAATTGTTCCCGGTGTCAATCCAATGAACAACCCTGATTTGGAGGACAGATTGAACCCTGAGTCCCCAGAGTTCAACTCAAGATACTGGATTAAGAACTTTAAATCCTTCATGGACAAGGACCCAGACTACTATAAGTCTTACTCAGTTGGAGTGGCTTATAAGAACCTAAGAGCCTATGGTAACGCTACTGATGCTGACTACCAATCCACTGTTTTAAACGCACCAACAAAGTTCATCTCCCAACGTGCCAGGACTTTATTCAGTTCCAGAGATGCTAAGAAAAAACAACAATTTGATATCCTGAAATCAATGGATCTTCTTGTGAACCCTGGTGAAGTTGTTGTTGTCTTGGGTAGACCTGGTTCTGGTTGTTCTACTTTGCTGAAGACGATTTCTTCAAACACACATGGTTTCCACATTGGAGAAGAATCCGAAATATCCTATGGAGGCTTGACTCCTTCACAGATCAAAAAAAACTACAGAGGTGAGGTCGTTTACAATGCTGAAACTGATACTCATTTCCCACATTTGACTGTGTGGCAGACACTATCTTTAGCAGCTAAATTCAGGACACCACAGAACAGACTGCCGGGCGTTACTAGAGAGCAGTATGCTAATGCTTTGACCGAAGTCTACATGGCGACGTATGGTTTGTCTCACACCAAGAACACAAAGGTCGGTAACGAACTGGTTAGAGGTGTTTCTGGAGGTGAACGTAAGAGAGTCTCTATTGCCGAAGTCTCGTTATCAGGTGCAAGATTGCAGTGTTGGGATAATGCGACCAGAGGTTTGGATGCAGCCACTGCATTGGAATTTATTCGAGCTCTAAGAACTCAGGCTGATATTTTGGAAACCACCGCGTTCATTGCCATTTACCAATGTTCACAAGATGCGTATGATTTGTTTGACAAGGTGTCTGTGTTGTATGAAGGTCATCAGATCTATTTCGGTAGAGGTGAGGAGGCTAAGGATTATTTCATCAGAATGGGTTATGAATGTCCTGCAAGACAGACAACTGCTGATTTCTTAACTTCTGTTACCTCACCGCTGGAGAGAGTTCCCCAAAAGGGGTTTGAGTCCAAGGTTCCAAAAACCCCTCAGGAATTTGAAGATTATTGGAAATCTTCCCCAGAGTATCAGGCATTGATCTATGATATTAATGCAACTTTTGAAAAGGAGAAGTCTGATAATGTATCTGAGTATATCAAGGATGCTCACAAGGCGAACCAAGCCAAACACACCAGACCAAGCTCGTCATATACTGTGTCTTTCTGGATGCAAACAAGATACTGTCTAAAGAGAGAGTTCGAGAGAATCAAGAATGATTTTGGATTCAATTTGTTTGAAACATTGGCCAACTCCATAATGGCCTTGGTTTTGTCCTCCATTTTCTACAACTTGCAGCCTGTCACTGGTTCCTTCATGCACAGAAGTTCCTCCATGTTTTTTGCAGTTCTTTTTAATGGCTTCTCTTCCTTTTTGGAAATTATGTCATTGTTTGAAGCTAGACCAATAATTGAAAAGCACAAGCAGTACGCTTTGTATCACCCATCGGCTGCTTCATTGGCTTCCATTATTGCTCATATTCCTCAGAAGATTATCACTGCCGTTTTCTTCAACCTCGTTTACTATTTCATGGTTCACTATAGAAGAGATCCTGGTCGTTTCTTCTTTTACTTTTTGGTGAACATCACTGCCACATTTACTATGTCACATTTCTTCAGATTGATTGGATCTGCTGCAAGTTCTTTGCCAGAGGCATTGGTTCCTGCCCATGTTGTTCTTTTGGCCCTGACTATGTTTGTTGGTTTTACAATTCCTGTCTCCTATATGCTTGGATGGTCCAGATGGATCAACTACATAGACCCATTGGCATATGCTTTTGAAGCGCTAATGGTTAACGAATTTGATGGAGTTACATTTGGGTGTTCTCATTTCATTCCATTACCACCTGACCAATTACCTGCCGGCACACCTTCCGATGCCTTTATCTGTCAAGCCGTGAGTGCTCAACCCGGTGATACTACAGTGAGTGGCACTGAATATCTGCGTTCAGCCTTCCGATATGAACCGCAGCACAAGTGGAGAAACTGGGGTATTACTCTAGCATTTGCCATTGTTTTAGGCGCTGGTTACTTGCTTTTCTCAGAGTATAATGAATCTGCTAAGCAGAAGGGTGAAGTTCTGTTGTTCCAGAAGTCAACTTTGAAAAAGCTAAAAAAGCAGCATGCCTCCATCAAGGATGACTTAGAGAATGGTCCTGGTGGTAAAGAATTAACTGAACAGGAGGCGATTCCAGAGGAGGGGCAACAGAATGTTGAATCACTTGCTGTTGGTAAGGATATCTTCCACTGGAGAGATGTCCACTTTACGGTTAAGATCAAAAGTGAATACCGTGAAATTTTGAGTGGCGTAGATGGTTGGGTCAAACCAGGTACATTGACTGCCCTGATGGGTGCCACTGGTGCTGGTAAGACTACTTTGCTTGACGTTTTGGCCAATAGAGTGACTACTGGTGTTGTTACTGGTAACATGTTTGTCAATGGTCGCTTGAGAGACTCATCTTTCCAAAGAGCCACGGGTTATGTTCAACAGCAGGATCTACACTTAGAGACTGCCACTGTTCGTGAAGCATTGTTATTTTCAGCGTACTTGAGACAACCGTTCCATATTTCCAAACAGGAAAAGGAGGAGTACGTTGAAGAGGTTATTAAGATTTTGGATATGGAGAAGTATGCCGATGCTGTTGTCGGTGTTGCAGGTGAAGGTTTGAACGTCGAGCAGAGAAAGAGACTAACCATTGGTGTTGAACTTGCAGCTAAGCCAAAACTTTTGTTGTTCTTGGATGAACCTACGTCTGGTCTAGATTCCCAAACAGCCTGGTCCATTTGTCAATTGATGAGGAAGTTGGCAGATCATGGACAAGCGATCTTGTGTACAATTCACCAACCTTCTGCGATCTTAATGCAGGAATTTGACAGGTTGTTGTTTTTGGCTAAGGGTGGTAAAACAATATATTTTGGCGACCTGGGTGATCATTCTCAGACATTGATTAATTACTTTGAATCCAATGGCGCACCTAATTGTCCACCTTCTGCCAACCCTGTTGAATGGATGTTGCATGTCATTGGTGCCGCTCCAGGTTCTCATGCTAACCAGGACTATCATGAGGTCTGGTTGAAGTCTCCTGAACGACAAGCTGTCTTGGCTGAGTTGGATCGTATGGAGAGAGAATTGGTTAGCGTTCCAATGGCTGACCCCGACAGATCTGAATTTGCTGCTCCACTGTGGTTACAATATGTCGTTGTTACTAAGAGAGTTTTCCAGCAATATTGGAGATCCCCTGTTTTTGTTTGGTCCAAAATGTTTTTAGCTGTGTCCTCTTCTTTGTTCATTGGTTTTGCAATTTTTAATGCCAAGTTGACAATCCAAGGTTTGCAAAATCAGATGTTTGCCCTGTTCATGTTCACAATTATTATGAACCCATTGGTTGAACAGATCTTGCCCTACTTCGTAAAGCAAAGAGATCTGTACGAGACTAGGGAACGTCCTTCTAAAACATTCTCGTGGTTGGCCTTCATGGCTGCCCAAATTACTGTTGAAATTCCATGGAATTTTTTGGTTGGTACTATTGCTTATTTCACATTTTACTATCCATCAGGCTTTTACCATAATGCTGAACCAACTGACGCCGTAAACCAACGTGGAGCCTATGCTTGGCTCTTTTCGGTGGTGTTCTTTATCTACGCTGGTACCTTGGCCCATTTGGTGATTTCCCCACTAGAATTGGCAGAGAGTGCTGGTAACTGTGCCTCGTTGATGTTCACTTTGAGTTTAACCTTTTGTGGTGTTTTGGTGACTTTGGAAGAGTTGCCAGGGTTCTGGAAGTTCATGTATTATTTGTCACCATTCACATACTTCATTAGTGGGTTCTTATCCAATGCACTGGCAAATGCACCAGTCCAATGTGCTGAGAATGAGTATATGACCATGGTTGCACCAAATGGGTTGACATGTGGTGAATACTTGGCTGATTATATACAGGCCGCAGGAACAGGTTACTTGACAGACCCCAATTCTACAGGTGCGTGTAATTTCTGCCCAATGAGTTCCACCAATTTTTTCTTGAGTTCAGCAAACTTAAAGTTCAGTCAAAGATGGAGAAACCTTGGCATCTTGTTTGGCTATATTGTGTTTGACATTGTCTGTGCATGCTTCTTCTATTGGTTGAGAAGAGTTCCAAAGAAGAATGACCGCGTTAAGACCGATGACAAGAACGCAGGCTCTTCGCCGCATACAGCTTCGTCTGATGCAAGCGATATCTCCAACACAGAGAAAGTTATCCCATCAGCTTGATTGATGTATAATACAAACCTTATTCAAAATGATATAATATTGTGATGTTACCAAAAAGTAATCGTGGTGCCGGTCTATACACACTCGATACCCGAAAAGAATATTGTGTGCTCATGTCCACCATTCCGAAATGTAGATCTATTATAATTAGTTTAACGGAAAAGATGTGCTGAACGTCATTCACCATAAGTCACGGTGGAAATAATTATTAATTATCACATCCTTACACCGTGACAAAATATACCGGTCATGTACTTGTCATTTCTTGGTTGCTCAAGATCTGCCATAACTGACAAATTGATCGCTAGAAACAAAGGGGGCCAGGGCTGTGCGTTCCCTATCTCCGACTATTATCGGGAACGTCTACTACACTAGGAACCCGAGAAGACGGCGTTAGGTGGCTTCTGTGTTGATTTTAAGTGTGCTATGCTTATCGCTGATCGCCGCTAATTCCTAAAACCGAGTCCGAGCAACATAGCCGCTAATTCCCGCATAGAGAAAGCCGAATTGCTTCCCCCCGAAAATTTGTATTGATTTCCGTTGTTGTATAAATATGTAACAGATCCAGCGTACTATCAATCTTCTGACTTTCTTGAGTCATCTCTTACCTACAGATTTGCCTACCAATGACAGGCGAACCGGAAGTCTTTTCACCATCTGGTGAAGAACAGCCATACCGCGGTTTCGATTCCGATGTGGATCAACAGATCCATAACTTGGCTAGACAGTTCAGCAATGCCTCTAAACTCACCTACGAGAGTCCCAGTGATGTTAACGATGCCGCTGACACTAGTATATCAAGAGTTTCAACTATTGCCCCTGGTGTGAATCCTATCAATAACCAGGATATGGATCCTAGATTAGACCCAAACTCGCCTGAGTTCAACTCGAGGTACTGGATTAAGAACTTTAGACAGTTGGTCGATAAAGACCCTGACTACTACAAGTCATTCTCCCTTGGTGTGGCTTATAGAAACCTCAGAGCATATGGCAATGCTACGGATGCAGACTATCAATCTACTGTTTGGAATGGACCATGGAAGGTTCTTAGTCACCAGTTGCGAAAGGCCATTTATCGCAACGGTTCTAAGACCCAGAAGTTTGATATACTTAAGTCTATGGAGGCGTGTGTAAACCCTGGTGAAGTCGTTGTTGTCCTGGGCAGACCTGGTGCTGGTTGCTCAACTTTGCTGAAGACCATTGCGTCTCAGACCCACGGTTTTGACATTGCTGAAGAATCGGAGATATACTTTAGTGGTTTGACTCCTAAGGAGATCAGAAACCATTATAGAGGTGATGTCATCTACAATGCTGAGACAGATACCCATTTCCCACATTTGACTGTTTGGGAAACTTTATCAATAGCAGCCAAGTTTAGAACTCCACAGAACAGATTGCCAGGGGTTACCAGAGAGCAGTATGCCGACGCCATGACTGAAGTTTACATGGCAACCTATGGTCTATCTCATACCAAAAATACCAAGGTTGGTGACAATCTTGTTAGGGGTGTTTCTGGTGGTGAACGTAAGAGAGTCTCCATTGCCGAAGTCTCATTATCAGGTGCAAGATTGCAGTGTTGGGATAATGCGACCAGAGGTTTGGATGCAGCCACTGCATTGGAATTTATTCGAGCTCTAAGAACTCAGGCTGATATTTTGGAAACTACTGCCCTCATTGCCATCTACCAATGTTCGCAAGATGCGTATGATTTGTTTGACAAGGTGTCTGTTCTTTACGAGGGTTATCAGATTTTCTTTGGTCCAGCCAAAGATGCGAAAGATTACTTTGTGAACATGGGTTGGGAATGTCCAGCAAGAGCAACAACTGCTGATTTCTTAACTTCGGTCACATCTCCTAGAGAAAGAAAGGCCCGTCAGGGATTTGAAGATAGAGTTCCAAAGACACCAGCTGAATTCAGAATGTTTTGGGTACAATCGCCACAATATGCGACATTGATGAAAGATATTGACTGTTCTTTTGAAAAAATGAAGACTGACAATCAGAAACTTCAAATCAGAGATGCTCATGAGGCCAGACAATCAAATCACACCAGAGTTAGCTCTTCATATACCGTTTCTTTCTGGATGCAAACAAGATATTGTCTCAAGAGGGAGTATCAAAGAATCAGAAATGATATTGGTCTTAATGTTTTTCAAGTATGTGCGAACTCATTAATGGCGCTGATATTGTCTTCTATCTTCTACAATCTGCAAAGAACAACAGGATCTTTCAGAGATAGAGGCGCTGCTATGTTCTTCTCTGTTCTTTTTAATGGGTTTTCCTCTTTCCTGGAGATCATGTCTTTGTTTGAAGCAAGACCAATCATTGAGAAGCACAAGCAGTACTCTTTGTACCATCCGTCTGCTGCATCGTTGGCCTCTGTGTTATCACAGGTTCCATTCAAGATTTTTACTGCTATTGCTTTCAACCTAATCTACTATTTTATGGTGAATTTTAGAAGAGAGCCTGGTCGCTTCTTTTTCTACCTCCTTGTAAATATGACTGCTACTTTTTCCATGTCACATTTGTTCAGGTTGGTTGGTTCTGCCAGTAAGACTCTCCCTGAAGCACTCGTTCCTGCCCATATGATGTTGCTGTGTTTGATCATATATGTGGGGTTCACCATTCCTGTTAATTACATGCTTGGCTGGGCTCGCTGGATCAATTATCTTAACCCGCTGGCTTATGCTTTCGAGTCTTTGATGATCAATGAGTTTGCTGGCGTTGAATATACCTGTTCTGACTTCATCCCTGGCAATCCTTCTACTCTTGGATTGACAGGTGATACCTTTGTTTGTCAGGCAGTGTCTTCCAGACCTGGTGAAACTATAATTTCAGGGACTGCATACATTGAGTCTGCTTACAGTTATTATCCACAGCACAAATGGAGAGGTTGGGGTATTTGTCTGTCAATGGCAGTCTTCTTCTTGGGTGTCTACTTGCTATTTGCTGAATTTAACGAGTCTGCTAAACAGAAAGGTGAGGTTCTTCTATTCCAAAGATCCACCTTGAAGAAACTGAAGAAAAACTCAGCTAACAGAGTTAGTAATGACATTGAAGCTGGAGAGCTGAAAGGTCAAACAGGTACTGATGAATCCTCATCATCTCAAGAGGATAATGTCAAAGCTCTGGAGGTTGGTAATGACATTTTTCATTGGAGAGATGTTCATTATACTGTGAAGATCAAAAGCGAACACCGTGAAATCTTGAGTGGTGTTGACGGCTGGGTCAAACCAGGTACATTGACTGCGCTAATGGGTGCATCTGGTGCTGGTAAGACTACTTTGCTTGACGTTTTGGCGAATAGAGTGACGACCGGTGTTGTTACTGGTAATATGTTTGTCAATGGTCATTTGAGAGATTCATCTTTCCAAAGATCTACTGGTTATGCACAACAGCAAGATTTGCATCTGGAAACAGCGACTGTTCGTGAAGCATTGAAGTTTTCTGCATACTTAAGACAGCCGGCTGAAGTGTCCAAGAATGAAAAGGATTCATATGTAGAAGATGTAATCAAGATTTTGGATATGGAGAAGTATGCCGATGCTGTTGTCGGTGTTGCAGGTGAAGGTTTGAACGTCGAGCAGAGAAAGAGACTAACCATTGGTGTTGAACTTGCAGCTAAGCCAAAACTTTTGTTGTTCTTGGATGAACCTACGTCTGGTCTAGATTCCCAAACAGCCTGGTCCATTTGTCAATTGATGAGGAAGTTGGCAGATCATGGACAAGCGATCTTGTGTACAATTCACCAACCTTCTGCGATCTTAATGCAGGAATTTGACAGGTTGTTGTTTTTGGCTAGGGGTGGTAAAACCATATATTTTGGTGACCTGGGTGAAAACTGTCAGTCATTAATTGATTACTTTGAGAAATATGGCGCTCCCAAGTGCCCACCATCGGCCAACCCTGCTGAGTGGATGTTGCATGTCATTGGTGCTGCTCCCGGGTCCCATGCTAACCAGGACTATCATGAGGTCTGGTTGAAGTCCTCTGAACGTGCTGAGGTATTGAATGAGTTGGCCAGAATGGAGAGAGAGTTGATGACCCTTCCAAAAGATACTTCCGTTGGTACCAGAGAGTTTGCTGCTCCTTTGTGGAAGCAATGTGTTGTCGTTACTGAGAGAGTTTTCCAGCAGTACTGGAGATCTCCAACATTCATCTGGTCAAAAATGTTTTTGGCCGTTGTTCCTTCGCTCTTTATTGGTTTCTCCTTTTTCAAAGCTGATAACTCGCTTCAAGGATTACAGAACCAGATGTTTGGTCTCTTTATGTTCTTGACCACATTCAATCCCTTGGTTCAACAGATTCTTCCTTTCTTTGTCAGCGCAAGAGATTTGTATGAGACTCGAGAGCGTCCATCCAAAACCTTTTCTTGGAAGGCTTTTATGGTCGGTCAGATTGTTGCAGAGATTCCTTGGAATTTTTTCTGTGGTACTCTTGCCTTCTTTGTTTTCTACTATCCTGCTGCTTTTTATAGAAATGCTGAGCCCACTGACCAAGTCAACCAAAGAGGCGCCTACGCATGGTTATTTACGGTGATTTTCTTCATTTTCATGGGTACTATGGCACATTTAGCAATTTCACCACTGGAATTAGCACAATCTGCTGGCAATGCTACTTATTTGATGTTCACACTTTGTTTGACATTTTGTGGTGTGTTGGTTACCAAAGACGCGCTCCCTGGGTTTTGGATCTTCATGTACAGAGTGTCTCCAATGACTTACTTCATTGATGGTTGGCTCTCTAATGCTGTCGCAAATAACAGTATTGAATGTGCATCTAATGAACTCCAGGTGCTGAACCCACCATCTGGGCAGACTTGTGGTGAATACCTGGAGAGCTTTGTCTCTCCTGCTGGTCCAGGGTATCTTGTTGATGCAGATGCTACCTCCAATTGTCAACTTTGCCCAATGGGTTCTACCAATAATTTCCTGTCGACCGTAGGGCTTGACTATAACTTGAAGTGGAGAAACTTGGGTATTTTTATTGCCTTTATTTTTATTAACATTTTTGGCGCTATATTGTTCTACTGGCTTGCAAGAGTGCCAAAGAAATCAAGCAGAGTCAAGGAAACTACTTTGCCAACACAATCAACTTAGATTTCTAGAAATGAATCTCTCACCGAGGAGACACCACCTCGATCGATTAGTCCATAAGGTGATTCGTGTCGTTTTATAATAATTTGAGCTCTAATGTTAAAAGTACCTATGGATGCATATATGTGTATAATATAACGTTGAACTACTAGTACCAGCTACATCCACTCATCGTACATGTGTGCATGAATGTATCATCAATGAGGTAAACTGATTAAACATTAATGTTCTTTGTACCTTCCAACATGGATTGGGCGCGCGTTAGCAATTTCTTATCGTCACTATTACTTCGTTTCGATACCCCAAGTGTGAGTGCTCCTGATGTACTAGTTCTTCTTCGATCATTGGAAACTCCTTTTAATCTCTTCAACAAGTTTTCCACAACATCTTCATCGCTTCTAGGTTTGTTCAAGTCATCAGCAGATTTGGTCCTCAGTTCTTTTATCTTCTTATTTTGTAGTATCAACTCCTTGCGTTTCTCATATATCTTGATTTTTTCTTCGCTTTCCAGATTCTCAGTCTGTGCCTTTTTAAAGTCACAAACAAATTCATGGAAGTTCTGCAAAAATACCGTTCGAGATATAGCATCGTTTACGTTCTCACCAAAGTATTTCATCAGCTTCTCAAAATCTCTCACGACTAACCCATGTTGGGATTGTAATAGATTCACCTTTCTTAGGGCTTCAGGCAATTTTGGCTTCAACTTCACTATGACTCTATCCTCTGGGTGAAGTTTAGTAGGGTCATTTAAATTCCCTGATGTCAACGAGCTGCCAATATTGTGAACACTGTCAACAAGAGTGGAGATATCTTGAGTCAATTGTTCAATAGAAATCTTGGAAGTTTCATGAAGAAGCGACAACTCCTGGAGAAAGCCCAAGTACTGCGGATATGCTCGTCTAACAATCTTCTCCACGTAGTGAAGGAAGGTAGTCTTGTTGTTGCTGTCCTTTATGAAATTCAATTTCTGCAATGACGACAACTTAAACCCATGGACCTGCTTCCTGTTCATGAAATTACCAATCTCTCTAATCAAAATGAACAAATTCTTCAAGTTCTTGGAGTTCTTGATGGCCTTGATAGAGTCATCGACTCTTTGAACCTTCCCCAATAGATCATAATAGTCTCGTTCATAAGTTTTGATAACTAATAATGCTCTTGATCTGGATCTCCAGTAATGTCTCAAGTTGATTGATAACTCCAAGAATAATCTATCTGCCCTTTCCAAATCGTTGACATTCTTCTGAGGTTTTGATTTTCTATTGAGATCAGTGGCATAAGGCTTGAATTCTTTCAACACGGAGACAGATACCTCGCATAACTCATCCCTATTCAAGAATTCTAGGACACTCAAGTTGCTCAAGATGTCATTGTCGCACTTTAAGATTTTTAAGATAAGTTCTTCTTCACTGAGATTTGCAAACATGTGGAGATTGATGCCAAATTGTTGAGACAAGTCTCTGGGTAGGAATGTTACTAACTGGCTCTTTTTTGTTGGTGATGAGATCTGTTCTTTCTTGAGAACTTCCTTCACAGTAAACAAGCCTTCAACTTCTTCCAAAATCCCCAAAGCTTCTAATTCAGTAGTGCTGATCTTCCCATCGCTCCATACAGTATCCTCAATCTGATCGACTCTGTCCCAGTGCACCTGTTTCAACCGCTTGGATGGATGAATTGATTTAGAAAGAACGTCAATTGACTTTGATGTGAGCTTTGACTCTGAGGGCCATAAATCAGCATTAAGCCTCAACTTCAAATCTGAAGACAGAGGTGGTGGTGGCGGAGGTAACGATATCAGTAAATGGTCCTGTGATACTGCTCTCAAAAACTCCGGCTGTGGTGGTGGTTGTGGTGGTGGAGGTAATGATATCGGTAAATGGTCCTGTGATACTGCTCTCAAAAACTCCGGTTGCGGTGGTGGTGGTGGTGGTGGCGAAGGCCCTTCCAACAAAGGCTTGGAATTGATCGTCGGTTTTAAGGACTCGGGTGGAGGTGGGAGAGGTGGGGGAGCTGGTTGAGTGGGACGTGATTCTGAGTTTTTCAGGTAAGTATGGGAATTATTATGGATGACTGAATCTAATACTGTAGATCCTGTTTGGTCGGATAATACGTTTAGAAACATTTCCGGTAGTGGTGGGGGTGATGGAGCAACCTTAGTCAACGGCTTGATATTTGATGGTCGTTCATTCTGTGTCATTTGGAGTTCGGACTTCTGAACTCCATTGCAAGGCATTATAGACGAAATCAGCCTATTAGAAGAGTTCAAGTTTTGTCGAGCTAGATTGATCGCTATTGAAGACTGCATGATCAGTTCTTGTTGGATGAAGCCTTCAGTCCCAACAGTGAGTGAGTCGCGGTTATAATCCCCAAGCTTTGAGCTAATCTCAGAATTGGATGAAGGGTCTCCAAAGGCAGAAGGACATATTCCAGCCTGTATTAAGCCAGGCCCCTCCAGAGTGTGCTCAAAGGAACTGACCTTATTATTTAATCTACCGACAGATCCTTTATCAGAGGTAGTGTGGAAACCCTTATTGCCGTCAAAGCTAAATTCAAACCTGTTTTTGCTATTAGCCACACCAATGCATCCCAGGTGATCTTGGAATTGGTCACCAGAGTGAGAGTATACCCAATCGGCTTTAGTATCTCCAACATCCTCTGTTTCATATTCGGATATCAAAGAAATCATGCTGTCATTACTCGCCGCAACGACACTTGGAGTATCATCAATGGGGATCAATTCATTCCTCAAGGGTATAGTGATATTGCCGCTAGAAGTGCTACTTCGTTTTTGGGTGTTGCTAGTATCATTATTGGGTAGCGAACTTGCATCAAAGGCTGAGTCCCGCGGGTCATCGATTGTTGGCATCATGAAGGTTGACTTAGTTCTTTTCAGACTTGCAATCTTTTCAGACTCTATCTTGATATTTCGCCCTAGGTTTCTCTCATTTAATGATCTCAGTAATGTGAAAGTTTGCTTAGAATGTGTAGAGGGTCTTGTCTGCAGCTCTGTTTGTTTGAAAGATCCAAACCGCTGCTCAACCAAAGAGAGTTTCTTTTCCAATCGATTAATTTCAGTGTTCTTAGAGATAATAATATCTTGAAGCTCCGCATTTCTCTTTAATAAATCCCCGCTACCCAGGCTTAGAGACCTTTCTAAAGCTGCGATTTTATCATCTTTTTTTTTGTTTAGGTTTTCGTATTCTTTCATTTCAAATATGGCTCTCTGTGCCACGTCATCTGTAGTCAGCCGGTCCATCAGTCTTTGGATTGACGCAGTGACAATACTTTCAGCATTTCCCAAACCTGTGAAGGTGTGTGTTGACTGGGCAATATGGTCAACCACATTGTTAATCAGCTTCAAGATCTTGACAGACTCAGTCTGTGACTTCTCTTTCAATATTTCGCTAAACGATTGTAGAGTTTCTGTCACTTGAGTGGTCAGATCCTCGTTACCAGATATTCTCTGAGTTAGGCTCTTGAAGGTCATATTGATCGTGGAGTCATATAAGTTTAAATCATTCAAAAAGTCATCTTCAAACACTATTCTCTCAAGGCTGAGATATTCTTGGACTTTTCTGTTCAAAAGTTTGTCATTAATCAATTTGAACTTGTGAAGTAACTCATGGATCCCGTCTTCTTTGAGTTTGAAATGTATTATTTTTCTATCATTCAATGTTTCACCCTTCTCACACAATGATATTAGCAACAACATTGAACTGACCATTAGTTCCTTAACAGAAAAACTAGAAAATACCTCGTGATCGTCGTCCAAAAGCAGACTCAAATTTTCAATCCAAGGCTTCATCATGGCAAAATTCGAGAATTGGTTGAAGGATTTCAAGACGTTGTTCCTCCCCAAGGGGTAAGACCAGTAACTCAATAAAATGAAGATATCTGTTACAGCCTTCTTATTATTGACCTTGGAAGAAGAAACCAAGATGCCCACCAAAAATTCCAAAATTTGCAAATTCTGAACAAACACATCAGTGCCTTCCGGGCTATTAGCCAATGACTTGTAGCAGGAAATCAACAAAAATTCCTTTCGCTCGTCAAATTCGTACACTTTCAGGTCCATTAGTTTGACATGCCCATCAAGAGATAAGAAATTACCCACAAACTCTCTATCTCTGAGATATCTTTCTAAAAGGTGTAAATCGCTGGAACTCAGATACTTGATCTTAGAAACGAACCATTCAGGATTCTTTTGTGGATTCGCTGTAAGGTTCGCCTTGCTAACTTGATCTTGGCATACCAGTGCCCATTTGCGTTCCAAAGAGAACTTTCTAAGATTGATCAATGCATCGTTCGAAAAGGACCGCCCTGCTAGCAACTCCTTAAACAGATATTCAATTATCTCAGGAGATGGTGGTTGATTTCTTTCAAAGGTGAGAAATCGCAGATCAAGTTTTTCAGTAGAATCTTTGGCATTGATAGTCATCTGGTAAATTGTTTTGTACACATTTGATTTAACACTTGGTTTGTTAGGGTCTGGTTTGCTTACCCCAAGGCCGACCAGATCTAATCCCAGATCCACTATGCTTTCCTCACCTTTTGAATTCAAGTCGGGGTCAAAAGATTGCTGTGTAGAGTATTTGTGAGGGCGCGAATTGGATACCTGATCATGAGCTGTAGGTTCTGGATTATGGGAAAATGGTATCGTGTCATCAACACCTGTCATTTAAAGGGTCCTGATCTGAAGCGGCAGCTTGAAAATCGAGCACTTACAATCTCTGGAAAGGTGAACCGATATCAGCCTGACAATTGACACGTAAGTGATGTCTTCAGGAAAGGAAATCGTCAGAGTCTGGATAGTGAGGCGAATTGTTGAGTCAGGTGAACCTTCTACAGATCGTATCGAAAGGAAAAATACACGACTGTCACACAAAGATGTCTCTGTTCAAATTGAGTAATTTTCAGGCACGTGGATTTTGGCGAAAAGTCATGTAGTTGGAATTTTCCTCCACGCTAAAAATACCGCAATGCAGCCAAGTTGTGCCAAGTGGCGAAATTTTTGACGCATTTGGATCTCAGCTTCTTCCTGATTCAGAAGAATCTGGGCCTTTTGAAGTTTTTCTTTCGCAAACAAGCAAATAGGAGCTTGAAATTTAATCCTGGATACTTGGATCAATTAGAACACATACCAGATAAACTGCCGCCAATCATAGTACACCTTATACAGGTCATTTAATTATTAATTGACCGATATCTACTCTCAAAGGGCTTCAGAGGTGAAGCTCATTTCCACTCGCTTCCAATCTGACATCTTTACACAAATAAGTTATCCCCACAAGACAAGACGGTAGTCAGTTTTTATCACCAGAATTAGTTATCAAATGGCGAACCAGACTGGAATAGCAGTAGGATGTGCCGTGGGAATCCCTGTTTTTTTTGCCTTACTGGTGGCCTTCTATTTCTTTCTTAAGACTCGGAGACGGTTCGCAAGAGAAGATCTTGAGGATCTGGATGACGAGCATATTCAGGATGTAAACATGGACCTGAGCTATGACAACATCGAAGGCTTGCAAATACCCAACAAAACAACCGGGCCTTTTAACCAAGATTGTCACTTGGGTGCCGATTTGGCCGGCCCATCGTCTACATCAAGTGATGATGGCAAGACTGAGAAACATAATGAGGTACACTCCACTTCTCCGTCACCAGCTCAGGACTCCAGGAAACAAAAGAGATTTGTTCCTGCTTATAGAAAACAGCTCAAGTCGTCAATGGCTTTGGGTTCATCGTCAAGAAACTCGTCATTCTCCAACCTTCATAATAGCAACAACTCCGGCACAATCCAAGGATCAAACACCTCAATAAATTCAAGTAACACAAACACAGATTTCTTCTATTCTGACGTTGTTCCCGTTCTAGATGTACCTGATACTCCAAATAAGGTCCAGAAAGGACCTGGCTCATTGAATGATAGCAGTTCAATAGATTTGGCTCGAACTCTTCAACAACCTACACCATCTTTCAACAAACGACCACAGTTCAGTAGGTCTTCGAGTGTCAATCTTGATGAGGTAGACTATGTCCTAAAGAATAACTATGACCTTTCGAATAATCATGAAATTCAGGAGGAGGACCAGTATGAGAATGAGTTTACAAATTACACTGAGAGTAAAAGAGAATACATCGACAGTCTGAGGCCAAAACCAAACCAGCCATCAGATGCCATACAATAACATCTTGGATGTATCTATATGAAGTTGATTTATGTTCGATCTTGAGATAGTGGCTGTAGATACTGACATTTCAAGCATCAGTTGGGGTTCATTCTTATATTCGTTATGTACATGCACAAACTCCTGTAAATGGCACTCAAACGCCAAAGTCCACACTCTTATCTTCAAATAAATCATACTGGACACCATCAACCGTTAAACTCCACTCATGGATCAAGAAATCTTGATTTTTGTTCTCTCTATCGGCAACCAGCCTGACGACACCGCTCTTTTTAGTACCCTTGACTTCAAATGTAATGTTAACTACGCCTTTCACTTGATTCAACTCACCGCTGATCCAAGGGAACATAGAGCTAAAGTCAATCTTGTCACCCAGAACTTCTCTGATGGTTTGAGATCTTCTGAGGAAATGAAGTGTTGTTGTCACAATAGGAGAGGTGGTCTTCTCATAATTAAAAATAAGGACTGCAGAAACTCCCATGAGAACCCAGAAAGCCACAAATTGGATGCGGTTACGATTGCGGTCCTTTAGGGGATCAGGTAGCTCTCTGTCCACCGTCATTGGCTTCTGAGTAATTGGAGATGCAGCAGATGCTGTCGTGGATTGAAAGCGAAGTGCACTGAGCCCCAAACTTCTGAGAGGTGAAAATTTAGGAGTGACTGTAAACCGAACTGAGTTTCTTAATGCAAGCATAGTGGTTGGAAACAAGATGTCATTAAATGGAGTTTACTTTACGAAGGTTAAAACTTTCGTACAGTAGAACATACTGATTTAACCCATACACCATGTTTAGTATCGTAAGGTTACCCGGAGCCGATGAGCACGTAGCTACTGTTTAAGGGATCAATCGATTTTGCCTTCGAAACTCCCACTTAAGACCCCGCTCAAATGACTTTTGTAAGTCTACATATATGGAGATGACCCGATGACCAGTACTAACAAGAATGTACAGATTGGTAAAGCTGTCCACTTTTCCATCGACCTTGTTATTGTCTCCACAGCCCTTGCTGGTATCAAGCGTAATACTGGGCTCACCCTGAAGCAAGACATTGTTGGTAAGGACCTTCAACCGTATGTGCAGAAATATCTTGATTTCGGGGAGTCTACATATGATAGTACTGTTGGATTGATGAATGCTTCTGGTTATTTCACTAGAAGATGAGAATAGGGTGACAAAGGGTACGGGTTCATGGTTTTTTGCTGGTTTTATGTTATTGTTTGATATGAAGATGCATATATTTATTTATTATCATCATTTAACTGTGTATTTGATCTATCAAGAGGGATTGAACGGTAGAACAGGGCCGGGAAAGCCCAGGTCTGTATCCACCGTCTCTTCCATGCCATAATACAACTCCACATTATTGCCATTATCACTGTCGTTCCCATTACCGTCAACTGTGCTGGCCTTTTTCTTAATAGACTTTGAAACTCCTGGAATTGGGTTATTTGTATTAAAATGAGATAGACTTCTCATTGTTTCCCAGAAATCGAGCTCATCTTCAAGTTCCTCATATCCGAGGGTATCCTCCAGATGACGATGTTTGTTATGCGTACTTCCATGATTATTATTGTCATCCGAGAGCCTCCTCTTGGAGTTACTGCCATCAAATCGTTGATGACTATTCTGTTGTTGCGCCTGATGAGATGATGGGTTGAGTAATCTAGTCAAATCATTTTCCCTAGAAATCAGGTTTGAGCTTTGTAGTTGTGGTTGTGCCATTGGTGGAAGGTAGTTGAAATGTGAATATCGATATGCTAAATCTTCATTTCCTGTTGTATTATTTCCACTCACATTGCTGGAGGAATCTCCCGGACTTTGAACCTTGGGTCCTAGACTCTGGTTAGCAGAGCCATAATGATGATGAATATGTTGATGAATAGAGATCTTAAGATCAAATTTTTTGGCTTTCTCAATAAGTTGCTTTGCAAGTTCATCAGAGTTGATGTTACCATTAGATAACGTCAAACCAGAAGTATCTTTTAAAGTGTACTTCCAATCCATGTCGATAGATGTTGGCTTTGGTGAATCCTCGTTCATATGTGGGGTTGGCCCAGCATAGCTCGGCGAATCGATAGATGTGAGCGCCTGAGGAAAAGGAGAGTATCTAATCTGTTGCGATTGAAGGTGTTTTGATTTAGATGTTTGGAGGGGCTCATTCTGGAAGTTGGAGAGAATATCTTCGGAATTAGCCAGACCAGAGTCAACAATATTCTTCTTCCTCGTCTGGAAATTTTCACTCAGTTCCTCGACTTTGGAAAGGCCTCCCTGAATGGAATCGATTTCCTTCTTTATCTCACCGTTAGCCTTCCCTCGAACGACATCTGTCACGATCTTTCTCCAACGATTGCGACAAGTCAAACTAGGTCTGCTTTCCATTTCAAGGGAAATAGTCCTCCACTTGGTGCCATAGGTCTTCACTTTTTTAATTAGACTTAGATCCTCGTCGATTGTCCACGGCCTTAATCTATCCTTAGTGTTGGGATCAAGAACTTCGATGTACCGTTTTGCACATTGATCTTCAGTTCTCCCTGGTATCTCCATTGCTATTTTTTGCCAGCTTGAGCCGTACTTTTTAAAACTCTCCAGAAGCTTTTCGTCCTCTTGCGATGTCCACTTCCCTTTCTTTAAGTTGGGGTTCAATGAGTTTACCCATCGCTTTCTGCAGTCTCTGGCTTTCCTCGTCTTCAACGCTTCACTGACTTCCTCCCAATTGACGTCATTCACAAGATCCTCGTTGTCATTAAGCTCTTGAATCCCTAACGGGAATCCTACCTTCAATAAATTGTTGTGTATAAGTCCATGGAGTTGCTTATCTTCTTCTTTTGACCATGGTTTGCGTGAGTCACGGCGAAAAGTTTGATAACCCAGAGACTCCGTTATATCAAGAGGATTGAAATGCGGCTTTTTTTTCTCCATGCCTATCACTATTTATAGGATTTGTATCGAGTACGAGTATTTGTACTTCTTGGTACAATCAGCTTTTTTTTTTTTCTATTTATTTTATTTCGTTTCAATTTAGTTTTTTTTTTTTTTTTTGTTTTTGTTTTTGTTTTTCTTCCCCAGAGACTCTTCCTAAACTCATGTTCCGAGCATTACAGTATCACAAGAGATTCATATTAGTCTAAAATCACGGAAATTGTACATATCAGTGCATGTTTGGCTTCTCAGCGATAACGCATCACCCATCCAATTTTGCAAATTTTGGATTCTGGTATCGTTACCTGGATGTGTACTTAAAAACTCAGCAATATGTGCTCCCCCTTGACTTCTTTCATAATTCTTCATCCTCTGCCATAGATTAACGCTCTCCCGTGGCTCAAAACATGCCTTCGACATTAACATAAGGCCAATGTAGTCTGCTTCGCTTTCCATCTCTCTTGATGCTGGTAATTTGAATAGAGTTTGAATGAGCACACTATTTAGGTTCCCCGAGCTGCCAAAGATTCCATTCAACAGCAAGCCTGCAGCTAGATAGAATGGAGCACGAGACATCTGCTCTGCAGTATGTCGGGCTAGCTTATGTGCAAGCTCGTGACCTAAAACTGTAGCAATTCCATCGTCGTTAGCACAAATTGAGAGCATAGAACTGAAGACAAAAATCTTACCATTTGGAAGGACAAATGCATTTGGTGGTGCCTTCGGATCATTGATGACATTTATTTCCCATTCAATGTTTGAGTCTGCAAGATCTGAGACAGCCAATATCCTCCTAAAAATATTATCAATCTTTCTGCATACAGGATGGTTGTGTGGCAAAAGATTCCCTTTGAATTCTCCAAGCAATTGGTCGTAAGAGTAGTCACCCAATTTTCTCTCAAGGCCCTCACTGATCCAGATCAGTCTCTTTCTGTGTGATACAGGTGCCTCTTGCAGATTAGAGATGTAGAACGCACCGAAAGCACCAGCAGCAAAGACCACGTATCTGATCTTGGTGGGAGTAAGCTCAAATGTGGGCCTCCGATTGGCGAAGCGGACGTATGTCGCATGCCGCTTAAATGCCGCATTAAAAGGTCTCACGAAAGAAAGTTTTGTTGAAAACAGGGTACTGAACATGATCAATTTGGCATTGATCTCTGTGTTACGAAAGAACAAAAGCGTTTGACAACATACTATCTTATTTTAAAAGCCTAAGTCTTAGGTAATATGTTAGTAAGCGATTGTTTCAACTTTCAACTCATCCTTTTTTTTTTTTTTTCGTTCTCGATTATATCGCTTTCAATCCACCAAGTAATGTTATTGATCAAAGAATTATAAGAAATAGACTACGCGATGAGCACGGATTTGAACTCACCGAAGTACCTATCGAAACAACTCAAACTAGCAGGCCTTCAAAAGCTGAAATTTTACTGCCAGATATGTGAGAAACAGTGCCGCGATGCGAATGGTTTCAAATCACATATTCGTTCACAACCACACATCAGCAAGATACAATCACTGTCGTTCAAGGATATTGAGAACTACAGTAAGCAGTTTCAATCACAGTTTTTGAACCAGCTGAGAGTTTCCCATAAGAACTACATCAATGCCAACAGGTTTTATAACGAGCTGATCAGTGACAAGGAGCATATCCACATGAATTCAACCAAGTGGAGTTCATTGAGCCAATTCATCAGGGACATGCACTCGCAGGGACATATCAATATTCGAAGAGGTGATTTGGAGGATGATGATGAGAGTATGAATAACTTGGATATCATCTACAATGGAAATGCGGATCAGGTAAAAGCGAAGGACGAGAATGCGGACGCTGCAGATCTGACGAATAGGCTCATACTGAGACAAGTGAAGAAGGATAAGGAGACTGGGAAACTACAACACCCTGCAGAAGAGGATGAAGACGAGCAAAGGGGTGAAATCAAGCCTGTAAAGTTCCAACTAAGTAAGCCACTGTCAAACTGCACTGCACTCAAATCAAAACATATTGCCTTTAAAATTTCCAAACCGAATTCGATCAAGTCAAATCCACTGAAATCTAATGTCTTCAAAAAGCAGTAGCATCGGTCAAATTCTATAACTTCCCTGGATGTGAATTTTACATTCCACCTTACCCACATACTTCTTGTTTTCCATCATTTTGATTGTCTCTGGTTTGATATCAATTCCGTTAATGATAAGTGCATTCAGTGGTCTGAGTTTGACTAGATCAAGAAGTTTGTATCCACTGATATCCAGGTTATTGCTTAGATTAAGATTCCTTAGGAATTTAAGTCCATCCCATTTCTCTATTGCCTGAATTAATTGAGTAATGGCAAAGTCATTGAAACTCAAAGATTCATCAAGTGACAAAGTTCTTAGATTAAAGGCATACTTCACGAAATCATCGAACACGAAAGTGTGTGGGGTGTTTTGGCTGAATGGGCCTGGTTTGAAGTACAGGTTAGGGCACCTTCCAACGTTGAGTTTTTGCAGACTGGTCGCTATCTGCAGAATCTTCAACAATGCAGGAAATTGTATTGAAGAATGAGATAGGTTCAAAATCACAAGATTCTTGAATATGAGTTGGATGTTGTTCCTGAATATCTGCTGATTATTCAAGAAATTGGTGAATATGTTGTTCTTTGCACATGACAGTTCATTGAGTTGAAAAGACCGCAAGTTGTGAAACTCATTCACGTTTGTAAATAATTGCTCAAATGAATACTTCTCGCTATTTTCAAAACTGAGCTGCACCAAATTGGGAAATTTATTGAGGAAGTTGGAATGTTGGTTTATCCTGTTCACAATCTCAAAATTACAGTTTTTGAAGACAAGTACCTTCAAATTTGGGTAGATAGACTCGTCCCACTCGAATAGCTTTTGGAAAGGAAGTGACTTTTTTCTTTCAGCATAGATTTGTAGTGTGTGAAGACTTTGAAACAACGGTGAGATTATTGTCGGAAGCAGTATGTCTGATTGTGAATAGCCTGATGTGATAATAGATAATGATTGGAGATGTGGTAGCTGCTTGAGTAGCTTGTATTCGAAGTTTAAGTCATGTGGGCATGAAAGAACCAGCCTTTGTAGTTTGACAATGTTATTGCCTTCTGATAGCTGATTCACAAGTTTCTTTAAACTGAAATCTATCAAGTTGAGATATAAACTCTTATTGATTAGAATGTCAGAATTGGTAAGCAGAAGTTTCAACACTTTGGCTTCATCCGGGCGGCGAATAGACGAAAGGCTCATCTCTTGTATTTGTCTTCCGTTTACCAACTGGAGGCAAGCCTGTAGATCCTGTATTGAAGTCTGTGGTCTCATTTTCAGTTTGTGAAAAATGCGGAGGTTACGTATGGTGTCGTGCCAAAATCGTGAAATTGACAGTAGGTTGAGCGCTTCCGTGGTTGATAGATAGAAGAATATTAGTTCGATGACTTCAAAGGGAAAAATAACGAAGATATCCAAGAGTCTTGTATCTATCTGGTTGGTGTTCTGTACTTGTGGGGTCACTGCAGGTATTGGTATCAGTTTACTCTTCTTTTGTACCTTGACCTGTTCCTCTTCTTCAGCTTTTCTCTTCCTCAAAGTCTCTAGTTCAAGTACTAAGTTGCGCAAGATTATGATGCTTCGCTGGTTCATCTGCATCTTGTATTTTTTGACCCCATGTTCCAGTGTTCTCAGTCCGGCGTTTCCAACTTCCTCTGCTCTTTTTAAGGTTAAATGTTTGTAGAGTTTGACGAGTCTAATGTAGCCTTTGGGACTATATGGATCCACTTCGATGGTACGACGAGCATCTTTGATGGCTTTCTCTCGTTCTCCAGTCTTCTCATAAATAGTAGCCCTGTAGTCAAGCATGGTGGCTAAGCGAGGATGGTGCAGCTTCCCATTGCCCTTGTGGTAGACAGGCTTCCGAGTCATTCCATGAGCCTGTCTGATCTCTGAAACTGTCTCCTCAGAAAGCGAGTCCATGTAGGTGATTGCTTGCGTAGTCACCACTATGAGCTCCTTGTAACTTCCAGCTGAATAAAGCTGCGGACACAGATTTATCACTCGGTCCACTACAGTGTCCATTGCACTTGTGACCTGTGGCTAACACAGCACTGCCTCAGATTTGAATAAGCAGCATAACGCGTAAAAACGTTTAAAAACAAACAACCAGCAGAGAAAAAATAGAACTACATCTGAACTCTCCGTCGTTAAACCCCAAGCCAAGCAACCGCTCGATGCGAAACACCCACAAGGCGGCCCTCTTGGGTCTTTTACTAACAATTATTATGGGGCTTTCCTTCCAATGCTCTGTGTATCTCCCCGCTGACGATGCTGACACTAATCATTGTACTGGTATCCACATGTATCCATCGTACCTGAGGTTGACTGGATTGGATTCAACACACTCACGCCTGGCAACTAAGTACCAATTATACCTTTACCGTGAGCAAAAGGAGCCGCCACAAGCAAATCTTGACTCTCTTCATGGCGTGCCTGTACTGTTTGTGCCAGGTAATGCCGGCTCGTACAAACAGGCTCGCTCCATAGCCGCCGAGTTGGCCTACAACGAAGCTAAAGGAGTTCAATTCGATGTTTTCACTGCCCACTTTAACGAAGATTTCACTGCATTCCATGGCCGCACCCTCCTGGACCAAGCAGAATACCTCAATGATGCTATCAGTTTTATTCTCTCGCTTTACTCCACTAGACACAACCCTGTGGCGCCACAGTCTGTTATAATTATTGGACACTCTATGGGTGGGATCGTTTCTAGAGTGATGCTTACGCTACCAAATTACAAAGAGAATTCGATCAATACGATTCTCACACTAGCTGCGCCACACGCTGCAGCTCCAGCAACATTTGATGGTGATATCATGAGCATTTATGCGTCGACTGATAAGTTCTGGCGTTCGGCCTACTTTGATGATGTTGATACCTTAGCTGACCAAAGATTGGGGAATGTTTCACTAGTATCTATCACGGGGGGTGCTCTTGATCAGATCCTCCCGGCAGACTACACAACTCATCGAGGCATTTTGCCCATGTCTAATGGATTTACGGTCTACACAACAACAATCCCAGAGGTCTGGACCCCGATAGACCATTTGGCAATAGTTTGGTGTGATCAACTGAGAAAAAAGATATCCAGATCTCTATATGAGGTTGTTGACATTAACTCACCTTCAAAGACGAGGTCTCTTCCAGAAAGAATGAGCGCATTCAGAAGAATATACCTGTCTGGACTTGAGCCTTATTCGCAAAACTTCGTTAACACTACTCTAAACATTAAAAAATCTGAGATTGGCGCTCCAAACGACAGGTACCTCAAAACTCCTATTAATGAGTCTTTTGCCATGTTGACGAATAAGAAGAGCACGATATATGCTTGTAATTCACTTTCAAACGAGTCTGAATCCACGGGGTTGTACAATTGCATAGAAATACCACTTATCATCCTCCCCAATTCAAGTTCTTCTGAAAACTCAGTTTTCGATTCGTCATCTAGTGGTCGCTTGTCACCTTTCCATGGCATTGCTTTAGATTCTAGCACACTAAAGAACTACAATTATATTATTCACGAGCCCAAAGACTCACTCACTATTTACTCCTCAAAGTCTTCGAGGGACATCACTTCGTCCATTTTTGAGCTTGTATATGGTGTTAGCATTCCGCTTGGACAAGGGTCACTTGTCACAGACTTGTCGATTAAAAACGCCTGGACATCCCTCCTTGTCTATAAGCTAACTACCAACTTGCCATCTGACACTCATGCGTTCATGCCGTTTATCAGACAGTACATTTCAGATCCATTTGAATCAAAGTGGCACTTGCAACTTCAAAAGACGAAATTCTTGTCATTCCATGGCGTTGCTCCATATACTCCATTTGTATCCAAGAACAATCTCCATTTGGAAGTTTGGAAGCCTGAAAACTCTGAAATGTCCATTGAGTTGAGCATTGACCTTTTCAGAAGTTTGAAGTTACTGCTTTTGAAGTACAGACTTGTCATTGCGTCCTTTCCAATATCTGTTATTACCATGGTTCTTTTCATTCAATTCCGAGCACTCTTTTTGAATGGAAACTTCCCAGATTTTGAAGAGGCGCTTAATATGTTGTGCAGTAACACACCTGCTGCTATTGCTACACTATCGTTTCTGTCAATCTTGGCCTCAAATCCCATTTTCAAGTATATATTTTACCTATTGGACCCTATTGCAAAAAACAACCCCTTGAAACTTCCAGAAATTCACTTGAATCCATACCTGATGGGAATAGAAGAGAAGTTCTTGTTCTTAATTGCTCCACTCTTCTACCTCATCGCTATTTTTTTGGTTTACACTGTTTATCAGGTTGTTAGAGTTGTGCTATTCGTGGTGGTAAAGGCCCAACTATCTCTAACATTTGCTTCGAGAGTTAAGTGTAAAATAAGCATAGTCTCTAAAGGAGAACAGCTCAAGTCGCAGAAGAGAATTCTCGGGGTTGTACTCTTATCCATATTTGTGTGCTTCTATGTGCCGTTTCAGTTTGCTGTGATTATTTGCACAATGACACAGATCTCCATCACCATCAGGTCTTTTTTGAAGGCCCAAGAGATGTTAACCATCAGTCAATACAAGCAGCTTCCTGATGGTAAGTTTAAGAACCCAACTAAGGTAAACTTCTCTAACTATAATGTCTCCATCTTGATACTGATGCTCTGGATGATACCAGTCAATATGCCGATTTTGATTGTATTCTTTCACAATGTTGCAATTCGTTGGCGGACCCCTTTCACATCCCATCACAATATTCTTGCCATACTTCCTATCATTCTACTGATATCCAATCATGTTAGGCATGAAGAGAAGTTTTTGGAACTGTTGATTTCTCCCACACCAAACTTTAAGAATTCTAAGACTGATACTCTGGTATTTAAAAAGTATGTGACATTATTTCTTCTAGGTTGGTTCAGCTGGTTCAGTCTCTTATATGGTGTGCGATCGTTGTATTATATCCATTATATTTTTAATTTGTTCTCTGTTTGGCTGGTTGCTTCCACTTTCTGGAGCGGTTGAACTCCAAAACACTCAATTAAGACTATTATCTGGGATATTCACATAGCTATAGTTGATGGCATTGGGGTTTGTCGGGGTACCAACGATTTCATACCCACTACCTTCTTCTGGATGTAGGGTACTGTGGTGGTATTATGATATCAAGGGATATACGGCCACTTTACGGTGTTACCAAATTTCCAAACATTCAAATATGTATTATTATCAGCTTGACAGTTATTGAGCCAGCAAATAGAAAAAAAAAACAATAACTAAGCAGATTTCTTACTAGCTACTTATCTTGTGAATTGTCTTATGGACAATAACACCCTCATCTTCATCATCAAAATTATTATCGCTATTTGCCAGCCAGTATTTCCTAGCTTCCTCATCAATTGCAGTGGATGGCGTCACCAATGCTTCAGTGGGAGCTTTAGCTTCGTAGTTAAATTGGTTCTTCGAAGTTCCCTCATCATCAGTTGATCTGAGTGTCTGAGTATAGAGAGATGATCCCGTACCAATGGGAGACTTGAAGCTGGTTGGTGAGTATGAATAGTGGCTGGACGAGGTCGGCGCAGTCGAGTCATTCGCCGATGCAGCCCACATGGATGACAATGGTAACGATAGGACTACCAATAGCTGGGCAACTAATGGCAACGATACCCTCTCCAGTCCATCGACTGCATATGTCAGAACTAAAAGTACGGATGGGATAATTAATGACTGTGTGGACATGATTAGGAGAATATGGAAGCCGTCAAACTGCTTGAGGCCCAAGTATCTTCTAGATCTGATTGCAACAACCAACTTACCTATCAACAAGGCAGTCATCAAGTTAATTGAAGACGAGAACAGTATTGTTTGGGTTAATAGGGCTTTACTAGAGTATAAGCTGACTGGGCTGCTCAAGGCTAAAGATGCAGACTGGATAAAGTTGTAGAGGTATAGCCCAACACAACTCAAAGCAGCAGCCAGGGAAATAGTCGTGAGCAGGAAGGCGTATTTTCTCGAACCTGGACCCTGGAACATTGTACGCACTTGAAAAACTAACGATGCCTCAACGAAAGTGACTAAAATGACTTGAAAGAAGTTTGTTGCAATACTAATGTTGACACTTGACTGGGTGATGACATCTTGGAATCCTGTAAACTGGTACGCGAATGTTGCAAAATCACCCAGGAGGTAAGAGATATAAAGAGCTGAGTGTATGACCATCAAGAGCAAACAAATCTGGTTCAAAAAGAAGACTGGGGTCTTCCTGTTACGACTGACAATGAGTAGGGCCAACATTGCCAAGCCAGCAGTACCAATTCTGACACCGAGGATGATAGAGTTGTTGATTTGAACATGTAGATAGTAATCGAAGTCGTCAAATGTGGCAGTAGTTGAGCCATCGACAGAGGTGTAGTTTATAAGTTGGTGTGATGAGTGAAGGCGGTTGGCGAGTGTGTCTCCAAAGAAGTCGTTAGTCATAGTGAACCGACTTCTGTAATATCAAGAGTTGAGATAGGATGTGAAGATATGACCATACCGAATTTCATCTCTTTATAATCTGAAGAAGAAAGTCATTAAGTTTCATTGGCAGGAATTTGTGTAGGAAGCTGATTATTACCGTTTCGGGAGAGGACAATGAATTCCTCAGACATGCTGACGGAAACAAAAGAAATTCATTAGTGCTAAATGGCCTTGTTATGATCGCCTCAAAAACAATGGGTCCAGTGACTTCATATATTCTTAGCGTACATGAGGCAAACCTGGAGGCTGAAACATTGCTTTGGTGCCAAAACTCACAGTGTATCACAAGTCGATGGTACGTTGATTAGAATCGATGGCATCAGAGTCTCAATGAGAATTGCGACTCAAGAAATGATATCACATTAATTGGTTAGACTGACATGATGGACACAAGCTTGGTGTGTGCATGTAAGTGGATTTGTTTGTACATGTTGAGGATCGGTAGAATCTTTCTGGGGGAGTCTCCAGTTGTTTTTTTTTTTTGATTACGGTAGCAAGGATAATTGTACGCTGTCTACTAGCTAAACCAGAAGATTTCAATATTCGAACGTTGAGATCGACCATCTCTGCTTTCGGTATTCCAGAAACATGACGGCGATTGTTGGGACTGTTAGTACAATCTGGGGGGCGGGGGGTGCAATGGGGAATATAGTCAGTTTTGGGTTTTTGTCTGATTGAGTGGTTGAGTTTCCCAGTATTTAAAGATATCAAAGCCCTTTGAACTCTGTTGAACTCTGATAAACTCTGATAAACTCAAGTCTTTCTAGGTTTCAATAAATTGTTCAAAGAGTTATGTCTCAAACTCTTCCAGTGGTGAGAAATTATGTACTCACAGAATGCTCATTTTCACAATCATAGTTGTCGTAGATTAATCGCGCCAACTCAAGAACAACATTCTCATAGCATTTATCATACTCATGGGATGAATTGATTGGTCGTTCAGTAGGTCGAAATAGATATAAATGCGATTGGGGAAATTTTAGGTAAGATCAACAATAGAGAATACATATTCACTAGAAAGTGAGGATTCAACTCCAGGGAATAAAGCGCAACAAACCACCTTCATTATCTTGGTATTACAAACAAATGACCCATGATTATAATAGATTGAAATAGATCAAGACATGCCGCTATAAACGATTTAACATACATAATAATAGTGGATCCTGATAGCATAATATTCCCTTATGATGCAACCAAAAACTTACTAAAAGGTACTGGAAACTCACCGACTTTGTAATTTTAAACATCAAAATAATGTCATGTCATGTCATTAAAATTACACATTTGAATGTGTAACTCATAGTAGGTGCAATGAAATTACCTGCATCATATCTGCCATGATCCATGCCATTGTGAGCAGCAGTAATAAGGTTATTATCTAGCAACCTATATCTTTTAACCCATTGGACATTGGATCTTGAAACTTGCTTAGTCTATGATCATCATTTAGGGAGTGCTGCACAAGCAACTCGTTTAGCAATCTTTTCAAAAATTGCTCCACTTGAGGAAGACACAACAACACCGAAATGAATCTTAATTAACCAGAGCTTCCTATAGACTCAAATTCTACAAATAACGAGCAGCTCTAGTACAGAAACGTTCTACAATCAATACACAAAACCAATTTGACTGAACTAATTAAAGGCTAAACAACTTCGTGAGCAAAACCAGAGGATAAAAACTAAATTCAAACACGTCTCGATACTAGGCGAGTATGATCATTTCTTCTTGCAGCTGCATTCCTTGGAAGAGCATTGACATGCATCTCCACACTGACAAGAAGAGCACTTGCAGTCATCGTTGGTAGTAGTTGCAGCTGTCTTCCCACACTTGCAGGCCGAGCAAGTGCAAGCACCTGGTGCACAAGTGCAGCCAGAGGAAGAGCACGACTTACATTCACAGGCCATTGTGTTTTATTGTTGTTGTTGTTGTTGTTGTTGTTGTGGACAGGTGCATTGATGGCAGAGTGATAAGGTTGATCCACTCCTTTTTATATCACCCGGAGTGTTGCGCATACCAGAATGTGCTGGTCATGACCGATTCCAGCACAAATCACGCACTGAGACAACTTCCAGGTTGTGAGCGGTTTATGCTGGATGCGCAACCAGTTTATCCTTGGCAATGTCTTCGGACCACTAATATTACTCGGCTGTAGAAGGGGCATTTCTCTTCAGTTTAAGTTCCGGACTACAAAAGCAAAAAGATCGTAAGAGATGGCTCTTGATTGGGTATAGCAGCAAAAATCAGACAGGACATCTAAAAAAAAAACTGATTCAGAAATGATTCGCCTGTTATTCAAAGAGATAGACACAAACTTCCTCATGTAAGTCTGTTGGATGGATTGTATTCTTATCAGTTGGAGAACAACTGTAAATTCGATTTAAGACCCGAAATACTGAATAGAAAAACCATCCTGACATCAAAAAAAAAATATTGAACCTACGAAAAATGGTTGAAAAACTGTTTATGGTTAAGATTTTCAGCAGGAGTCCAGTACCTCTAGGAGCCCCCGCCCTTTTATTCACCATATAATCTACAAATAGCTACTCGTACCAGCTGCGTCACTCATACCATCTTCTAACTGCCATTTATTTGGGTATTTCACGTTGAGTCACCTTGTTGATTAAGCAAAGGTTCAATCAATCACACCACAGCCTCCCTTCCAACTACCCTCAAGAAACAACAAACTTGATGCGTGTGCAGCGCTTCCTTCATCTGCTGAGCATTCTCATAGCGGTTTGCGCAATTGCGATTACCACAAATAGATTATACAAGGCAAGTCCAGTACAGCCCATTCCAAAGAACAATGAAAACACACTGCGCACACTCGCCACAGAAGACGCGAGACTCTCTGCACAAGCAGTATCTGGAGGCTACATAAGGCAACGGTCAATTCAGAACTACAAGATCACAAACCTTCTTCTGGCATCAGATATTCAGGGTGGCCTTCATGCTCTCAACAGAGACACCGGTGAGAAGATGTGGTCTATTGAAGGAGATGGTCCACTGGTGCAGATATCCTCTAACTTTTCACTCTACGATCGAGATAATAAAAATGATGATGAATCACTCAATGACGAAATGATTTGGATTGTGGAGCCATATGCCGACGGTAATCTATATTTCTTCACAAAAAAGCTTGGACTGAACAGACTCCCAGTCTCCATCAGTACACTGGTATTGCAAAGTCCATTTGCACTTGGAAGCGATGAAAAGATCTATACTGGTATAAGGAAATCTTCGCTTTACACAATCGATATCATATCGGGAGAGATTGTGCAATCATATGGTTCTAGCTGCCAAGGAGACCCAGTCGAATGTGCGTCAGACTCTTCTGTGGTGTTGATAGGGAAAACGACATATGAACTCACCATACACTCCAAGAATGATGTCTCGTGGAACGTAACGTACTCAACCTGGGGTCCAAACACAATGGATAACGATCTGGTTGACCAAAACAAGTATCCTCTAGATGGAACTTACGTTGCTCCATTCCATGACTCAACCATCTTGGCTATTGACATGAATACGAAAATAGCAAAATGGGTGAGTCAGCTTCCAGACACAATTGTCAATGTCTTTGATGTCCTCAATGACTTTAGCAGTCATGATGGTTCATTTGTCACTATCCCACATCCTTTGAAGGCACCACAAGGTTTCAATGATTATGAAAGCAAAGGGACCTATCTAGACACTACATCTCAAGGCTCGTGGTTCGCTATGTCGAGTGACTTCTATCCGTCATTAGTTCAGTCTGCTCCAACATCGCGCTATTCGCTGAGTGAACGTTACAGATCGGCAGCCAACCATCTCCTATCCAACGAAGAGCTCCACAAGATTATTGTTGGTGTACATCCATTACCTGACAGTGATGGAGGAAAGTACCCAATTGAGGCATCATTGGGATACCCTACCAACTTCCCATCCAATGACCAACTGATCGAAGCCAGACCGATCCAACGACAACCTCAAGATTATACCCCTGATTCCATCAGGCCAGGACCATACGCCAAGTATAATTCTAGACCGGCATCACGTCTAGGTTTGCCGTCAGAACCATACTCTTCGTCAACTCGTCACCCCACTCCTGGGTTCCTCAATACTGTCGTTGGTAAATTTTTGTTGAGATGTTTCGAGAATATCATGATGCTGGTTATCTTGGGACTTATTGGATATGTTGCTATCAAAATGAAATGGATTCCTTCCTTGAAGACTTTATTAAAGAAGAATGGGCTGGAACTAAAGGAGTTGGAACCTGTGGAGGTGAAGATTTCAAGCGATGTTGTGGATAATACATTTACCGACGCAGGTGAAGGACAAGAAACACAGTTGGAGGTTCCACTTCAGAAAGAGATTGAGAGTACCGAAGCTAAATATGAGGTTGCTCATACTGAGGGTATTCCTGATGAGAAAACGGGTGGTGACAAAGCTGTTGAAAAAGAAGCTCTGTCTACATTTGAAGAAAAACTTCTACTTGTTGTTGAAGATGACAACTTTGAGAAACCCAAAAAAGAGGTTAGAATTGTTGAGCCAGATGATAAAGTTAGCGATATCATTGTCAAGAAGAGAAAGAGGGGATCTAGAGGTGGCAAGAGATCCAGAAGAAATTTTGTTGACAATAGTGCTGAGTCAACTCACTCGCCGCAGGACTCTATCTCTACTCCAGATGATGCATTGATTAAGACGGCTTCCATTCCACAGGGTCCATCTTCTTCCAACGGACTAACTGGTTTGACTATTTCACAGACTGTTCTTGGGTATGGCTCCTATGGTACTGTGGTCTTTAAAGGCACATTCCAAAATAGGGATGTTGCGATAAAGCGAATGCTGATTGACTTTTATGATGTTGCATCCCAGGAAATCAAACTTTTAACCGAAAGTGATGATCACCCCAATGTCATAAGGTACTTCTACAGTGAGACAAACGATAGATTTCTTTACATTGCCCTGGAATTATGTTCTGCTAGTTTGGAGGATGTTGTCGAAAAATCATATCAACATCAAGAGCTTTCCAGTTTAATGAACCCAGTTAATGTTCTGGAACAGATTGCTAAGGGGTTACACCATCTGCACTCCTTGAAGATTGTTCATCGTGACATCAAACCTCAAAACATTCTGGTTGCTCCACCAAAGAAACTTAACACAAGAGATATTAACAAGTTCTCACCTGTTAGAATCTTGATTTCTGATTTCGGTCTCTGTAAAAAGTTGGAGGCAGATGAAAGCTCTTTTAAAGCCACTACCCAACATGCTGCTGGAACATCAGGTTGGAGGGCTCCTGAGCTTTTGTTGGAGAATTCAAACATCGCTAACCTGAACCATTCAATCAACAGTGAGCACTCCTTGGGAACATCCACCAACAACTCATTGTCTGAGGCTTTAGCCTTTGATTTTCTGACCAATAGAAAGTTAACTAGAGCAATCGATATCTTTTCGTTGGGATGTGTCTTCTATTACATCTTGACTAATGGTTCACACCCGTTTGGCGATAGATATTTACGCGAGGGCAATGTTATCAAGAATCAATATTGCCTAGATCAATTAGAAATACTCCCCGAGAATGTTGAGGAGGCCAAGGATCTCATTAACAAAATGATCTCAAGAAATCCAAAGGCGAGACCAAGCACTGAACAAGTTCTCAAACATCCTTTTTTTTGGTCTAGTACTAAGAAGTTGGAGTTCCTATTGAAAGTGAGTGATCGATTTGAAGTTGAGCCAAGAAATCCACCCAGTGAGTTATTGGAGAAGTTAGAAGCTACAGCAGAAATTGTCACAAATGGGGATTGGTGTGCCAAATTTGATAAGCTCTTTATGGATAACCTAGGTGCATATCGAAAGTATTGGGGTCATAAGTTGATGGATTTGCTAAGAGCTTTGAGAAACAAGCACAATCATTTCAACGATATGCCGCCTGAATTATCTGTCAAAATGACACCATTACCGGATGGTTTCTACCAGTACTTCAATAGGAAATTTCCTAACATGCTGATGCAAATATACTATGTGGTCCAAGATAACTTGAAAGAAGATCCGATCTTAAAGTCTTTTTTTTGAGTATAATGCGATACTTGCATTTTTATAGCAGGATAGCTCTAAAACTGGAACTTGAAATTCCATGTTTAATGATTAACGAAACTAGAAACATTTACGCCGATTTTAATCCTTTTTGTAAAAGCCAAGTTCACATCTACCTTCTGTCTCGTGCTTTCTTACCAGGCCTTGCCCTTGCATTTCGGGACTGGAACCCACCAAAGTTGAATCCCCCAAAGGATCCGGCAAATTGACCACTCTGTCCACCAAATGGATTTCCTTGATATCGGAATTGTTGACCCCCAGCTCCTGCTCGTCCATTTTGTCTCCCAGCGTCATTTGGATCGTCACCGAAATTGTCATAATCTTTTCTAGTTCTCTCATCAGATAGCACTTCATAAGCATGGTTGATTTGTGTCATCTTGTGTTCAGTTTCTTCCTTCGATAGATCTCCCTTGTACTTGTCAGGGTGGTACTGTTTGGTCATTTCTCTATAGGCCTTTCTGATTTCAGTCTGAGAGGCTGACTTGGGAACTTCTAAAATCTTGTAATAGTCGTTCTTTGGAGTGCTGTGTTGTTGCGATTGCTGCTGGCGTTGTTGTTGTTGTTGTTGTTGTTGTTGTTGCTTTCTTTGGTATGCGTGTAATTTTTCAAGTCTTGATTTGATCAGTTTTGATTTTCTCATGTTCTTGGTAGCATGTTTCAAAAGTTCATGAACTTTTGCATAGTCATTACTCTTGAGAGCCTCGTCAACTCTATAAATCAAAATGGGGAGTGAATTCTCCTGTGATTTATCTGCTTTAATGAGTTGCGCAGACAGTGTTTTGAACACCTTTTTGTTTTTCAGGTTGTGAAGAAGCTCAAGATTTAAGATAGTTAAATCAACCACATTGTTCGATACTTTGAAATGGTCACTAAACTCGTGCGACAATGATATTAGAAAGGCCAGGTTTGTGTCAAACATATCATTAGCTCTTCGGATTTTAATGAAATTTCTCTTGTCCTTTAGCTCCTGGATAATTTCTGAAATTTCAACTTCGTCAATATCCTGTAGATCTTGAATCTCATCATTTTCATTCCACCCTTGAAAGATAGTTTTGTACTTATCCAACTTTTCCAAGATTGATGAATACCTGTTCAAGAACTTTGATGTATTGATTGCTGATTTATCTTCAATATCATACTGCAAACATTTCTTCAGTAGAACGTTTGCATTTTTTATTTCGAGTTTGTTGAACACATATATCTGCGAAAGACTGCGTAGATAGCCCGGTGTATTAGAGGACGACGCAGACTTGATCAAGTTGAGGTAATCATCAATCAAGCTCGAAAAATGTTTCTGCTGTTCTGTGTAGTTTTCTTGTGGCATTCTGTCAATGATGTCAGTCACTCTCAGACTTCTCAAACGTGGATTGTGCGGTGACAGATTTATCGCCGCATCTAGATCATTTCTCTCCACGAGACTGTCGATCACTCTAAACTTTTCCTTGATTTCTTTTACCAATGCATCATCTTCTGTGAGCTTCAACTGATCTGTAATTTTATTAAACTTATCTTGATACCCAAACTTGAAGTACAACTCAAATAGATTCTTCTTCACTGCTGCGTTTTGTGGGTTCAATTCCAAAGATTTTTCAAAACTCTCCATGGTTTGAGATTCCCTATTTAAAAATAACTGTATTAGACCCATCTTCTCATAAGCTTTATAGACTAACGGCTCAGAATCATGTTCCTTGATAAGGGTGTCATACCGGTTCAGAAGCTCTAGAGACGGGCCTTCCGCTGCTTGAACTGCATCCAGCTCATTGAGACCTTCACTGATGCCGTCTCCGTACACTGTAATGGCATTCAGTAATAAGAGAAAAACTGATAACTTCATGCGCAGAAGAATACCTGGGTCGTTATAGGCTTTGGACTGCTGTCTTCATAAAGTTTTGCATCCGCTGTTCTTATTTGACTCTGATGGCTGATGGCTGATGTAAAGCTTACATAAGACTACTGAGCCTTTAGTTGCCGAGGCAACTGGCCGTGATGGGTTTACTTCTTCTCTTTGGGATTGTAGAGAGGCATGAGCCCTTGTTAGTATTCAATATGATATGAATGCAACTGAACTCACCCGTTGGTGAAGTTCTTCCAGCCCCGATTCTCTAGATATTTTGAGCAGTTTGAGGTTGATAAGCCACAGCTTTTAAGTATCTCGTCCACAATACCTTCCTTAGTGCCAACTTTGAATTTGCAGCATGAAAAAAATTAATGTATAAAAATTGGTTATAGTTTGACTTCATCAAAGCGAAATAAATCCAACTCGAAAGCTGGCCTAAGTTGTCGCTTTCTATTACGATAAATGGCACCAAGTCACACCAATCTCGATATGATTGATGGTCGGAATTTGCGCGTCAGAACGTGTAAAGTCCTCGCAATATACAAACGTTCCCTCCAGGGGAGAACACACCACGCTTTCAGCAACTTCCGCGAGGTACAAACCAATGGAGCCATCAAATCCATCTTTCCACAGCGATCATCGTTGACACCTTCTCCTTGAAAGTCGCCGGGAATGGCATCCCTACCAAATGCGCTGTAACTTTCCCTCCCGGTGATTTTCCCTTTTCCCAATTCTTAACGGAAAGCCAGCACCGCTTATCTCCTCCACGTTTAATTGACTATTTAACTGACACATAATGTCAATGTTTGACATTTCGTATTGTTTCTTTAGCTACAACTAACAAGCTAAAATGACTGCTGACACCAACTCTAAGATCCTTCAAACTGCTATTAAACCACTTCCACTTGCCCTTAGTGGTAAGGGTGTCCGTATCACTGTCCTTGACCCTGAGTCTGGTGCAAAGAGGGAACTCATTGATGCGAACTCCGGAGCAGCTGTCTCCTCTGTTGGCCATGGTGATGATGAGATTGCGGAAAAGATGGCTATTGCAGCAAAGGAATGCGTCTATAACTTCCCTCTTCTAATGGGTAATAAACAGTCTGAGGCACTTGCAAAGTTCATCATTGACAACTCCCCACCGGGTACTTTTGAAACTGCTACCTTTACTGGATCTGGATCTGAAGCCACCGAGAATGCCTTGAAGATTGTTAGAAAGTATCATATTGAAGCTGGTGACTTGAAAAGAGTTAAGTTTGTTTCTAGAAAGCAATCCTACCATGGTTTCACTCTAGGTGCTCTATCCATCTGTGACAACCTCAGAAAGTACGAGTTCAAAGACATTCTTCTCCCAGAGGCAATCACTCCAAAGGTTTCTCCACTTTACCCATACAGACTTAAAGGTGACGATGAATCTTTAGAGGAGTACAAAGACCGTTTGCTTCAAGAGATTGAGGACCTCTTTATCGCTGAAGGTCCAGACACGATCGCTGCCTTTATCGCAGAGACTGTAACTGGTTCTACTTTTGGTTGTCAAACCCCGATTCCAGGTTATTTAGATGGTGTTCGTGACATTTGCCATAAGTACGGTGCTCTCTTCTACCTTGACGAAGTCATGTGTGGTATGGGCCGTATGGGCTCTTTCCATGCATGGGAACAGTACATGACTGGTCCAGGACCAGACATTCAAACCAACGGTAAGACATTGGGTGCCGGGTATGTCACTATTGCCAGTATCTTAATCTCACCACAGGTCATGAAGGTTTTTAGAGACAAGGGTGCCTCCATTTCTGGCGCACAAACCTACCACTCACATGCCTTCAACTGTCAAGTTGCGCTTGCTGTTCAAGAGAAGGTCAAACGAGAAGGTATGATTGCCAATATCAAGACTGTCGGGGACTATTTTGGACAACAACTAAAAGAGAAGCTTGCCGATTCCAAAAGTGTTGGTGACGTTAGAGGAGGCGGTGGTTTCTGGGCAATTGAGTTTGTCAAGAACAAAGCTAGTAAGGAGCCATTCCCATCTAAGTTGGGATACTTGGGCCGGTTCACATCCAAGTTGTACGAAAACGGCGTGTTCGTCTTAGGTGGCACAGGTACTGTTGACGGCACTGTTGGCGAACATGCACTTTTTTCTCCAGCTTTCTCCATCACTAAGGAAGAAGTAGACGAGACTGTTGCGAAGGTTGTCAAGACCGTGTTTGAGTTGGAGGATGAACTCAAGGCTGAGTTTTAACTTCTCAGCTGGTCTGGTTTAGTAAGTACTTTTTGTCGTATAATATTTCTACAACTAGCCAGTCTGTAGTGATTAAGTCGAAGCTTTCCTTATTTCTGCTTAAATAGCGTGCGAACTCATCGCATGACATTATATTTGTAAATCACGTTTGATTCAAAAAAACATTCTCTTTAACTAACTAGCATCAGATTTTTGAGTTGTTTTTATCTGTTAGTTCTGCTAATTCCTTCTTCAACTCTTCGCTCTCCGTCAAAACAGTCTGCATCACCGTCGTCAGGTCATCGATCTTCTTATAAAGGGGGTACAGTTCCCAGCTAATACCAACCTCAAGTCCCGCAATCATTGGCGAAGTTGCACCGTTTACCCGATCAAACCATTTCTTCTTCACATTGAACTCGGGATCAACTCTTTCAGCAGCCAGCTGTCTCATCAAATCTTGATTATTGTGATCATTCCAACCGTCAGTTCCATCAGCGGCAAACAGGCCTTCAATATTATCCTGATATCCATCGGTGAGGTCCCATTCTCTATCAATCTCATTTGCATCATCAGCGACACCCCTTCCACGATTATAGCTGATTCTTCGAGAGTCTCTTGCCTCTCTTATGGAGATATAGCACAGGAACGGAAAGTAAATAACCACCATAACCCAGTAGCTCACCCTCTGGTACGTTCTCTTATTAAAAATCCAGGTCAATGGCGAGATTATCAGCTCAATGAGATTCAATGGAGGAACATACACCATAGAATCGGGAGCACGAATGTACCTTAAGGTTTTCCCGGCAATCAGTGCCATATATTCGTCTGCTGAATTTGACACAATTTTATCGTATGCAGATGCATAGAGGGCAATTAAAATGTTAAGGAGGATAACACTTACTAGAAAGCTGTAACAGTAATACAGAATATCAGCATAAGGGGGCGCAAATCTCTCAAATGCGTCGAAACTGCCACCACCTAGAACTGTTCTTGCAAGATTCGAAAGAATCAAGGATGTCGCATCCCTTCTACCATCCGCATTGTCTAGACCCAGAAACCCTTGAACAAACCCTAAAATCACGATGGCAAGCAGGACAAAGAACACAATCGACTCCTTCATCATGAGCTTTATAACGACTATCATTGCACCGACAAATCGCTGAGAGTCCAAATACAGTAGCAATCTCGACCACATGAGAGGCGCAACGCATGCAAAGATTCTGAACGACGCAACATCGAGCCTAATCGCAGATTCCGAGTCCTTTGGCTGTGATAAACTGAGAAATCTCAAAGCCATTGAGCTCAGAATGACCGCATACATCGTATCGTTGAAGACACTCCAGAAACTGAGATAATTATAGCCAACATGGTAGAGCTTCACAATCTCATCCCACACAAATCCCACCGTGAAAACATAGAATAGTGTCTCAAACAGATCTAATGAAACGACACCCCTCTCACTTTGATTAATGACCAGGGTATACAGAGCGAGATACACCACTGAAAAGGCAATCTCGAGCATGTTTTGGTATAAAGGCGTTTTGATTCTGTCGGGTGAAAAATGTGCAGAGGCCTGAACCTTAGCCACATCCCCATACAAGACGTACTCCCTTGGATCTCGATCACTTTGGACAATCCACCCGCGCCAGAGCCACTTCATACAGCGCTGGTAACCAGAGGATCCGATCACAGATGTCGCATGCATATCCACAGCCAGCTCAACTGCACTTACTGGTTCGCTGTCCACGGTGTTCTCATTCATGACATAGCGCTGACACAGCATCTGAATAAAAAGATAGGCGTCATCAGTCTCTTTATCAATAATTAACTTAGCAAGATGGAGAGCAGCAGATGAGCGAAGAGCGTATAGTTCAGAATCGTGCAACTCCGAGTCTGCCAAACTCGAATACCAGCCGCCTACTTTCAGTAGTGCAAAAACAAGACATGCGCGATAGTTTCTTGAGCTTGAGCTCTTACATCCATTCCCTTGGCCACCGGCTGCGTCTAATGCCAGCTGTACAATACGGCCATTGAGAATCCGTGAATCTGGTGAAAGAACTTGGGCCACGTCAAACTGGACAGGGATTGTCTTGTCAATGAGATGCTTCAAATTAAGACAAATACGGAGAATTTGACGAGGTGTTGGAGGAGTGAAGACCAAATCCTCGTTACTACTGGGCAATAAGGTGGTGCTCATTGCTTTGGTAATCTTTCGTTGTTGTTCTGAAACAGCTCTGGTTGCTTTTTTTTTAGTGAACTTCTCGTTCCCCAAGTGGATGTAGACTAAGCAAAACCAAATCGCATAGTCAGGCCACTCACTGATATCAATCTTATTAGTGTAGGAATGGACCGATTATACACGTTTTAATAAGAAGAGATTCTTTCGAGTCACCACCACCCATTCAATATATTAATCAGAACAAAATTGATTTCCATTTTCCTTATGCAGCCGCGTGAAATTACAATGATAAGCGACATAATATTCCTATTGCAGCACTCTTATGCATACGTTATACGAGGATAAAAGAGTTACATGTTTATCAGTTAATTCTAAGTTTAATGGAACAAGAAATCACCTCTGTAAACAAAGTCGTTGTTCATTGCAGTGACATTTAGATCGCGAAGTGGGAATTCTTTGAAACTGGCACCATAAGTAGCAACACTGTGGGCAATCAATTTCGTGTTGACTAAGAATGCATCCCAAGCCAAGTTACTCAGATCGTCGCATAATTGGTGATAGCACTCGTCCAACACTTGGCCATTTTGTGAGTTCAAACCCTCAGCACCTGCAGCAACACCGCCACCTGGAATACCATTTTCAATAAAACCAACATAGTCTGATCTACCATCAAATGGAATCAACGTCCAGTCCAAACCTTTGGACTCGTAGTAGGAGATGTACAAGTTCTTGATTTCTTCTGACCCATTTGGATTCACCTCATTGGAGCCATTGTAAACTTGGTACTCATAATTCGGAGAGGCCATCATATCATAATCCATAAACAATCTGATCTGAGCGTTTTCCTGAGTAGTCAAATTGTTGGCATAGAAGTTGGAACCCAATAAACCCTCCTCCTCAGCTGACCACCAGGCAAATCTGACCGCGTTGTTGACCTTGAAATTAGTCAACTGTTTAGCAACCTCTAAAAGCGAAATAGTACCAGAGCCATCATCATTAATACCCGGACCAGCACCAACAGAATCGGAATGAGCACCCAACATGACGACATTATCATGATCACCATGAATAGTTTCCGCAATGATGTTTTTAGTCTTCACGTATCCAACATATGCATCAACAACTAAGTCAATTGTTAATGGCGAAGTACCTGCACTCAGCTCCAGAATCTTGGAGGCAACACTGAAAGGAACCCCAACAGTTCCTACAGTGGTTAGAGTCGGTTCTCCAAGGGTACCAGTTAAAATCTCCTCAACACCCTCTTCATAAATGATAACACCCTTGGCACCAGCAGCGCCTGCCAGAGAAGATTTCTCTCCAAATGGGCAAACACCCCTCTTAACCAAGGCAACAGAGTATGGGCCAATACCAGTATAATCACTCAAATTACATCCCAAATTAGCAGCAATAAAGACAGAGCTACCGTATACCCGGACAGCTGGGGTCAATTGGAAAGGCTTAAGCTCAGCATCAACATTATTAATAGTTAAGGAGGCGTTAAATACCTTACCGTCTAAAGCCCTAAACTCTTGGGTCTCGTAAGTATAGTAATCCTTCAAGTCCTTCAAAGTATCAATGATCCATCCAAGGGTCTTCCAGTGGCCTGGAGAGTTAATGACTCTAGTTGGATGGCCAAATTGACCAAATGAAGCATTGGCGATCTCGAACAAATGAATAGCACTGGCATTCAAAGCCTCTAAAGTGATCAATTCTTGCAAAGCTTCTGAGTCAACAAGAGGCAATTCTTCGTATACCAGTGGGATAGGTTTAGCAGCAGGGGCTATTGCCTCGGCATTTGGTTGTAGCAATGAATTGAATGTATCTTGCAGGATCTGTTGACCTCCTAGGTCAAAAAAAGGAATGACAAAGCCAGAAGTCAAAGGCAAAAAAAATACGGACGCAAATTTCATGTTACAATGCAACTGTATCGGTATGAGTATGGCCTCAAACAGTTAATTGCAAACAGCAGGAGAGAGGTCCTTTTATAATGCAATTTTCAAGACAGATTTATTGTGGTTGCATAAGTTTGTGACTATTTTTCTCTGATAACGGAAGCCTGGAAAACCCCGAGAGACATTCCCCTTTGCGGTAGAGTTCCCAATTCGGCTACTAAATATCATCTCAAACTTCGCCATCGGATTCGTTCTTTAAGATTGCCAATTGCCGACGGATAGACTCACGCAGTTCTTCTGAACCAATGGTACTCTGCTTTACCTCCTCTTCAAAAAGTTCGTAGACATCCACATCATTAGAAACACCTTCCACATCAGTGTTTCTAAGGGAAATGACACCTTCAACTAGTGCAGCAATTTGCCCCTTGTTCTTGAGAAGCAAATCGGGGTTCTTATGGACAATTTCAGACACGATGCCCTTCACTGTTTCAAGGAGTTCCTTGTGTCTTTCAGTTTGTTGAAATTGGCGCAATAATTTGTCACGCTGGGCATCGAAGTGACCGCGGCGTTTATAGAGAATAGACAGGGCTCTAGCGTCTTCGGACATGTTTGGCTTCATTATTTAGAACCTTCGCGTGTTTTCTTTGTGATCTTTTTTTACCTTCATTAGCCGCGAACTTTCTTTGTCTCATCACTTGTGCCAAAAGTAACCAGAATCAGTTCGCAATCATCATGGCGCCACGAGAGCTGTCCCCAGAGCTGCTTCGAGCAAATACACAACTCCAGAAAGAGACACTCAGTCTACTTGAAAAGAATGAAGTATCGGTCTCCAATCAACGGCTGTACAAGTGGGTGGAGTTTCTCTGTAAGGAGAGATATCAATCTAAACTTACAATGTTCCTTTATGCCGCAATCAAGAAGTTCATCGAAAATAGGTTTAATGACTTCATCGTTGAAACTTCATCTTCAGAAAATGTTATATGGAAGCTCGAGGCGTTTATTCGTTTCATGGACTCAATCGATAGCAAGGTATCTGGACTTGTGAGGTTTTATGTGTACCTGGATAGAACTTATCTCTTAAACCACCCAACAAAGAACACTATCAAAGATTACTCGTTGGACCTGATTGGCCATATATTTCATGAAAAAAATCCAGATGTTGGTGGCACAATACTGAATGCCTTCCTTGAAATACTGAATGAAGCCAGAATTACGCTTGATACGAGTCTGCTAAACATAATCTCTTCTTCATACAATATGCTCAAAGCGATAACACCGGAAGACTTGTTCATCAATAATATTGAGCAGCAGTCAGAGTCATTTTATTACAACCATCACCTCAAACTTCTCTCAATGGATAACAAAGATAAGATTTTTGTGACTATGAACAATGAGATCATGTACGAAGTTCAGCTATGGTCTACAATTGATCCAAAACTAGATTTTGCATTCAAAAAAATTGTGATAAAGAATTTACTCTTTTCCAACTTCGACGAAGATTCTTCCATTTTCATTAAACCTCTACTAGTCAACAAACAATTCCAATTGGTTTCTTCACTCTTCAAGTTCATAAAGTTTGATCACGAAGATGAGAAAAAACCACAAGTGTTTGGGAAAATCTGGTTTGAATACCTACTTGAGTACATATCAGAGTTCATTACTGTGAACCACCAAGACAAAGACTTAATATCAAAGTTAATCACAACCAGGAAACAGTTCAACCTCATCGTTTCTAAGTTCCTTTTGTCGGATCAAAATCTTGAATACAACCTTCGAGACGCCTTTCAGAAAGCGATAGAATCTGCAGATAATGTGAAATCAAACTTCATTAATTCCAAACTACTTAAATTCATTGATTCTTTTTTTAAGGTCGTTTCAGAAACTGCGACTACCCATAATGAACAGGTATTGGAAGATGTAATGCTCGTCATCAAGTCCATTAAATCAAAAGAGAACTTTATCAAAAATTACAAATATGATTTGGCAAAAAGGCTCATTAGCTCTAGTACACGCAATATCCGTCTTGAGGAATCACTTATACTGTTGATGCAATCTGATATCGACACTGAGATCATTGCACCATTAAATTACATGATACAGGACCACATGAAAGCAAAAGAGCTTCAAAAGCAATACCTGAACCAGCTCCCTTCTCAGATATCATTAGCCTTTGAGCCATTAATGCTTAAATCTTACCAATGGCCTAGCCAAATCTCTAAAGTCAACCTTCCTGGTGATCTTTCTGAGCTACTCCATGATTTCGAGAAGTTCTATCTCTCCAAGTGCACAAGTACGGTTAGGTTGAAACCATTCCAATTTTCACCAGCCCAGAGCCCAATGACGATTGAATGGGCGTTGCCCAATGGTCGCTCTCAGACTTTAGAACTGTCAACTGCTCAGGGTATCGTTCTACTTCTTTTTAATGATTCAAGAAAACTGAAGTATGACGAAATATATAAAATGTCTGGTCTAGATGCGCCTACTTGTGCCGGTGTGACACACTCTCTAAATCGCGGCAAGTATAAGCTGTTAGTGCAAGACTTAGATGGGTACTACTCTGTCAATGAGGAATTCAACGTGCGCAAGGGCCCTCTTAGGGTAAGATTAAGCAAAATGCAAAAATCAACAGCAGCTTCTGGTAATGATGAGATTCAGCTTGTTGCTCTTGATAGCTTTGATAGTACTAAGCTTGTTGATGAGGATATTCTGAAAGCGTTTATCGTCAGGTCGTTGAAGAATTCGATTTTTATGGATCATGAAGAGTTAGTTTTGAGGTGTCTCGAGAGGTTTATTGTTGAGAGGGAACTCATTAAGAAGGCAGTAGAAGCTCTGATTGACGCGGATTATATCAGAAGGGATGGTCCTTCAAGGTACGTCTATATTCCTGAATAAATAAAGGCAATTACGATCCGCCATTGAATGAGCAAAAAACCGTAAGATATATATAAGATATATAGAAATTAAGGCTTTACTAACATATGTAGGCGAAGGAGACAATGTCAAAATCACTCTGCTTCAAAGATATCATTAGAGTGAATTATCAACTCCTCAATTACCTTTCCTTGGTAGTTCATATCACTAGCACTGAAATTCTCCTTTGGAAACAAAGTAGGCCCCCAAATAATACCCAAGTTCCTTGAATTCATTAAATTGACATCCTGTTTTGAGGTAACCTTTGCTAAATGGAATATCAAACTTCTCAAGGTCCAATACGAACCATCTGGCAGGTCGTATACAACCTGATGAATCTTCTTCAAACGAACATCAGGTTCCTGTATCTTTGCAAATTCAAGCAACAGCTTGCTTGAATCATTAGTCAACAACGCCTCTGGTAACGAGGAGAAGAATTGCTTTAATAAAGAAGCAACTGCATAAATATCACTGTCAGTGATTGCATTCGGGTTTGGTAGGATCAATTTGATGTTGCTTGGATCCTTATCAATAAGTTCCTTCAGGGAGTTCACCGTAGCCTGGTTACCGCTTGTTCTATAAATACCTTCCAACTCCAAACCATATTTGTCCACCACATAGATACATTGTCTGACTAAGGATGGTACCATCTCGCCCTCAAATTCAATCAAGTCTCCGATTGGGGTGCAAAACGTTCTAAACCCAGATGATGTTCCAGGAGGCAGTGGCACTTTGTCATTGTTTATCACAGAGATAGGTCTTGGTCCGTTCAGATGAGCTGACGACACGAATGAAGATGCGGTAGACATCTGGGTTGGATCATTAGATATTGTTTTCGAGGATGTTAAGAAAGGGCTTTCGTTATGGGTGGATATCTTTCTGGCTGCTGGCAGTGAGTTGTTTGCAATGTTAATTGTATTGAGGTTCTTATGTTTGCTGATGGGACTGGATGTGAATGATGAGGATGATGATATCGATGGATGCTTCCTATACTCAACAGGTATCAGTTGCTTATTTGTGGCGCTCGGTGTGACATTCTTGATCAAATAAGAGTAGAGATCATGTTCGTTGTTAACAGATGAAGCAATGGATTTGGCACTTTGAAGGTTTGAGCCAGGCATTGGGTTGACACTGAGGCCTTTTTGCAAAATTAAATCTTCGGTCTTAGTGGCATACCTTTGCAATTGAACACTCATAGCGATATCAGTTTCCACAATAAGATCCTTCAATTGTTTCGCGGTGCTTGGTCTAAACGTGTTCAAAAACACGTTTCGCAACCCCGTAGCCGTCGAAACTTTTTGTCTGTACTCAGAATCCGCAGCTTCAATCTTTCTCTGCAAAATCTCTTCTTGTTCACTAGTAGTTTTCGAGCCTTTTAATGTAAAAGTTTTTTTCGATGGATCAGTTGTTCTCACTCTTTCCAACTCTGAACACAAAGAATCATACTTAGATTTTGACTTTTCTGCAGCGTTAATAGCATCAATAACTTCCTTCTCTTTTCGCTTAAAGTTCTCCTTAATAGATTTTCTATTTCTGGAAATATTGTTTCCCAAAGAGGCCAACTCATCATACATCTGGAACAACTGTTGAGAGTAAGACGATTCGTGCTGAGCCAATCTCTCATCAAGCTTCAAAATTTTGTCAAAACTAACCATGAACGAGTCATTCTTTAGTGTAGAGCTGTTCTTGATCATCTCAATTGTATGCTTGGTAATCTTCTTTGAATGTTCTTCGTGATCTTGTTCTAGAATTGCGCGCTTTTTGATGTACTTTCCGTACTCATCGCAAGTGTTAATTGACTTCTTCAATCTGTTCAAAAGACACTCAATGCCTGAGTCACAGCTCAAAATCTTAACTATCTTCTCTTCATTCAGCAGCTCCGGTGAGGATGAAGGTATGATTTTATTCTCTTCAGGGGTAGTACCGGTAATGTTGTTGTTAATGGAGTTGGAGGGGCTCATATTGGCTGTGTTGTTGTTACCTGTGGCAGGAACAATCAATGAGGATGATTCTATCTGTGGGCTGTCTCCTCTTGTTGTTGTTACTTGGGTGGATGAAATTGAAGCTCCTGATAGAGCGCGTTGACTAAGCTCAGGCGACATGGATCCTCAACGCTTTAGGCTTTCAAATGGTTTGTGAATCAATTTGGAATGTCTTTCATACAGATCTCGTTTTTTTGCAATACGCGAATTCTTAACTTCCTAGTTAGGAAACAAAAGTGCGAAAATACAAAACGCCCAAGTAAAATAAAAGGTACACGAATAATCATAGTTTCGTTTTAAGTATATACAATTGCAACTTACTATTTCGAATCATCCTCAAGGTTAATATGGTTGCCATTGTACGTTGCTCTGTCCTCGTTTGTCTGCCTATTCAATGTTCTGATACGTGCCTGGTTCGAGTTTACCCTTGATAGGCTGGGTGAATTCATTGCACTATTTCCTTGGGTAACTGATCCATGAGGTGTGTGTGATCTTTGGGGAATAAGACAATCATTATTTGCATTCAGATTCAAGTTTAACGCTGAAGGGTGCGACAGATCAAGACTTGCTCCATTGTTGTTTTGGATGATCGGTGAGTGCAAAGGAGAAACGAATTGGGAAGATGTACCAGAGGTTGGCGCAGTATTAATATTATCTCTGTATGGTTCGAATGATGGAATTGTTTGAGTTGGTGATACTTGCACTTCTGTCTGTTCGCCTTCTCCCCAGTAAGAGGATAAGCCGTTATAAATCCTAGAAAACAACCCACCTCTGGTCTGGTTTTGAGGTGTGTTCATCGCGTTTGTGTATGTGACAAATGGTTTCAAGATCAAGGCTGACCTAGGTGTTAACTCTAACGATTCAAGAGTTTTCTCTTCATCAGTAACACCAAATGTTGTTCTTGGGATAGTTCTGTGAAAACAATAAGGCTCATCACCGTCAGTTCTATTCATGTCAATCCATTCCCTTACATCATTTAAAGTGTTTGATGTTTGAAAGTTGTGCTTTAAAGATGAGCCATCCAACAATCTAATTGATAACGCACAAAGACTATCGCTAGGGAAAGAAGCTCTCCGATGGATGTTATCCTTTAAAGACTTGTTCTCCAGAATTATTTCATCGATACAATGTTCATCATTGAAGACATTCTCATCATTCGATAGTCTTCGTTTCCTCTCTCTTTCCTCGTCCTGCAATCTGTTCTGAAGTCTGCGTTCCTCTTTATCAGCCTTTAGAAGTCTCTGAATCCTCTCTTTCTCTTCTCGTGCGGCTTTAGTTTTTCGCAGTTGTTCCTCTCTGTAAATCCTAACGGATACATCTGCAACTTGTTCCTTGAATGTTTTATTATTGTTCTTGTTCGATTGGGACGTGGAAGATGGATGAATATCTGCTGATATGTTGTTGTTGTGTCCGGGCTGGGAATTTTGAACGGCAGTTGATTGAGGTTGATACTGAGGGAGACTTTGTTGTGTTGGTTGTTGAGCAGGGGTTGTTTCTTGAGATGTAATAGCAGGAATCGAACGAGCATCAGCGTGAGTCTTGGAATCCAGCACTGCTTGAACTCGTTCTTCAAAAACCTGCTGGTTTAATACGCCATGGAGCACGTCGCAAATCGAAGAGCCCCGGATACAGTACAAGCTAGGAACAACAACGCTAGCAAAGAATTGTTCAAACATATGAAACTCTTGTGTGCCCTGAACTAGCCTTAAGCACACTGCTTTTTCGGCTATCTGTGCCAACATGCCACCTGTTAACAAGCGATCAATCCATGCGGTATCATCCTCCGTTGGCGTAATGCAGACCATAAGAGGTCTAGATTGAGACATAGATTGCCCCACAGCAGTCTCGACCGATCTGATGAATACTTCATTGAAAACAGACATGATGTTGCTCGAATGTACCGATCTCTAGTTTTCTTGTGAAAGAAACAGATAAATTGCTACTAGCCAAACATAGAATGAATTCGCGACTACTCCACCCCGCCCACAAACACTAAGGCACATTTATTCATCGAAATAAACTGCATCTCTGCTCAAAACAGTTATTCTTTTGAAGAAGCGGCGCCATTCTAGTGGATCACCGCGTGTCTTTATAAACTCAATCTGTTTCAACTTCAAACTTTTAACTCTGGAGATTTTGATCTGACCCCTCAACACCATCTTTTTATGGTCAGTTGTATGAACAGAGATGTGGACACTTCTTTGCTGAAGTGAAGTCTCTGTTACCAGAGCCTCTTCAAAGTCAATCGTCGATACACCAACTCGATTCAATGAAGATGTGATAATCGGTAGCAGAGTTTCGACTGGTAAGATTGAAAAGAACCTAGTTAATCTTTTAACAATACCCAGGTTCAAAGAGCCAAAATCGAGTGGTTTGTTCTTTGAGAACTGTAGTGCAGCAGGGTCCTTTGAAACAATGTCTATTATTGTCTGTCTTTCAGAGCTTATCCTCTCGTCTAAAATGCACCTGTTATGCTCAGTGAACTCTTGTTGTGTTGCAGCAAAAGCTCCAAAAGCTCCATCATCGCCATCATCAATCATGGCGGCTATATCAGCAACGGGTTGAGAGGTAGTGAAGTAATCATGAACAGATTCATACATCACTTGCGAACTTTTATCTTCTTCGAACTGTTCATCTGTTAGGCCAATATGCAGTTTACTTAACAATCTTGCGGTTAGTGCAGCGGTATCCTTGACCAAACCATCTTCTGTAGATAGCTTGTTCGATCTGTTAACCCATACATGCGATCTAATCTTAGAAATGCTTGGCCGTTCACTAACTGATACCTTTAAAATGAACCTTATAAATGCCAGAAGTTCGAATGGTAGTCTGTTCCAGCCATCGCTTGAGACTTTCCCTTCATGCTGCAGGAAATCTTTAAAATCTGGATCTCGGTCAGTGGGCTCCTCCCATGGAAGCTGACCAGATACAATCACAAAGAGAACAATACCACAAGACCAGACATCGGTATACTCTGGATCGTATCCGTTTGGTGAAGCGATCTCCGGAGCCACATATGGCGGGGAACCACAAGGTGTGTTGCACAATCTCTTACTCCCATTATTCCTTTTGAAAACGGTTGCAAGTCCAAAATCTGCAAGCTTCAAATTACCTCTGCTATCCAGCAGAATATTCTCTGGTTTGATATCTCTATGTGCGACTCCCATCATATGCGCATAATCAACTGCACTTATCAATTGCTTAAAGTAGAAATGAGCAAGCTCCTCATCTAGACCCACATCAGGCTCAATCTTATCAAATAGATCACCACCAGTAGCAAGCTCAATCCCAACACAGATCCATACGGGAGTTCCAAGTACAAAGAGGAATGATATTATATTCGGATGTTTAGAACAGGCTTTGTGAATGTGAACCTCCTTCCCTATTTCATCTTCTGATTGTCCATTCTTTTTACAGATTCCAACATGAATGTACTTTATCGCAAAGAGCTTACTTTTATTCTTTTCATGGTAAGCTGCCTTAACCCTAGGCTTGGAAGTTAGTATTTATCTGGATCAACGGCCCCATAGTTAATTACTCACACAGCAAATGCACCCTGGCCGATTGTCTGAAGATTGTGGATATGTGGGATTTTGGGAAGGGGATCAAGCTGTGACAGCCTAAAACTCATCGATGACCTTTGTTTCTATTATTCAGTTTGCTTTCAAGGAGAAATTGAGTCAAGTGTCAAGAAATGTAATAGATTTGGTGCTACAGCTTAGCGATGTTTACTTTATTTTGAATTTTCCAGATAAATGGAACAAAACGAATTCCCACGATTCGAACCAAGGCACTTGTGTGCACAGTGCAATTCCTTTGCCTCCCGTTTTCTCCAAAATCCACATGTCTCCTCGGATCTGAGGGTGTGCGTACAATCTCTCACAGCAACGATATAATGTCAAGGGCATTTAGTCATGGGATAATTGTGTGGGTTCGTAAATTCAACTCCAACCTACAAAGATACTACATATCAGAATGAAGTTGACAGAAGCCATATTTCAAGCAACCTGACCTCGTTCAGGAGCATGCAATCATTAATAACAGCCTAGAAGATCAATTACTCACTCGTTCTTTCAACCTTTATGAGCATATAAGAAACTCAATTCAACGCTAGGAGAATATTCGTTACAGAAGAAATATACTTCCAAATCGTGCCTTTGCAAGTATCATATTCTGGAAGTTGAAAACCATGAGCTCTACTGGGCTACTAATCCTGATAATGCACACTTCTATTGCGGTAATGCCCCAGGAGTTGTTAAGATATTCAGCCATTACAACCGTCTAGAACAGCCCATTATAAGAGAGCCGGAAGTACAGATTCTCATTCGGTCATCAGATAAATCTTTAGTGTTCATGACTATACTTCTCAGGTGTCAATGGTAAGAAAGAAGTCTAACTTGGAACACTATGTCAGTATTGGTGATATTATCAATATTGATGAAAGCTTCCCTTATTGTCAGTTTGTCAAAGGCAAAACAAAGGATCAAGTCATCAGACCATGTGTTTACATTGTGAGAAACAAAAGTGACTCAATACCGGCACATAGATTCCACAAACAGAAAATGGCATGTTGGGCGAACTCGGCAGCTCAGATCGCCAACCAAACTCAATTATATACTTCGAAGATTCACATAGAATAGCAATATCTGCAGGGAAGATATAAGCGCATAGCTGCTTGCAAAGGAGGTGTCTAACTCTAGTTGGGATCACCTGACAGCTCCCTGGTCCAGCGACATGAGTATCAATTGTAGAAGTTATGGAATTCTCCGTGCTAAAAAGAAAACATCGATTTTTGGAGCTCCACCCTAAAACCCAGTCTCTATTCATTTTGCAGATTGGATTCGTAAACAGATCCCCATAAAAAAATGTGTTTCAAATCGGAACCGTTTTAGGTTTCACATTAATAGTAGGCCTCACTTAACAATTTGACGAAGGATACTGAAGTAAAAGATACCAGGCACGCTAGTTATGTAACAGGGGCTCGGCCTTTTCTGGTCTTTTGATCTCAGAGGGAGCAACTGCTAGCTCAGCAAGTTTGTCTGTCAATTCAGAAACATTCTGATCTGGTATCTTCGCAGAATCTTCTCTGATTTTGTCATCTATGAGCATCGCTTCATACTCTTCATCAATCTCAGCATCATCAATAACTGTGGAGCCAAGCGAACTGATCTGCTTCGAAATCTCATCTACTTTGACCGTTTCGTCTTCAAGTTTGCTCATTATATCCTCCACTCTTTCGACGCCGCCAATTTGAACATTCAAGCTCTTCAATAGTGAGGTTCCTGTCTCTAGCGCACTTACCAGCTGAATATTAGTTGAGGCCTCATCAATTTTATAGAGAACAGATTCCAACTTGTGTACCACTTCTAGTTGTTTGGACAAAGATTCTTGAGCTAGTCTCTTGGATCTGAGAAGAATTTTTGCCAACTCTCGGTTCTTAGCCTTTAATGCTCGTTTAATTCTAGAGTCTAGATTGTCAATTTTGTCCCCCAGATCAGCACTCTTCTCGTGTGAGGCATCAATTGTAGACTTTAGCTGGAAAATCCCTCTATCTTCCTGGGTAATACTTTCGTTTCCCAGTTTAATCAAGCCATCTTCAAGTTGAATCTGCTGCGTAACTCTGTGGAGATACATAAGCAGGACCTCATAGTCAAGATCTGACAGATGGGTTATGTGTCCGTTGACGGTTACATTGAGATCCCGAATGAGTTTTTTAAACTGACTGTGAGAGAAGATTGACTTGGCCGCTCCCATATTCTCCTTCTCTGGTAGAAATTTCTGTGTCAATTGACGGGTGTATTGTTCCAGTATCTTCAGTGATACAAGTTTATCAACCTTCAACCCAGTCTTTCTATCACTTAGTTTGTAGCTAGTGTCCATAATGAACTTGTTTATAGCCCATTGTAATATTGGTCTCACCCATTTAGATGAATAGACAGTTTCTTTTTGGAATTGCTGAAATGGTATAAGATACCCGCTCTTTACTAGTTCCTCGAGCACAAAATCGAGAGCCATTGGCTTTCCATGATTAGGCAGCGTCAATTCCTCCAATAGCCCCTCTGTATCCAGTACGAACGTATGTTGGAGTAAGGACTTATTAAAAAACTCTTCCAGCAAGGACTTCCAAGCAATCAGGTTAGCTTCCAACCCATCAGGGTTAGCCTCCTTGAGCTTTCGAAAATCAGAGTAAAGTGAGCATAGCCGAGTCTTGGTAAAAAGGGGATGTGCGGTTACAGCTTCTCTTAATGACATGATCCGCCAATGACTTAAGGGAAATTGAAAGGAAATATTTCTCACATCTAGTATTTTTGTTTTAATTTGTTTCTTGTATTTTTGCTTACGCCACCCAAATTCACCTCAAATGGACCCAGAACAAGAGTCACTTAGTGCTGTCGAACGGCATCTGATTGCTGTAAACAATCACGCTATACCTCTCGATGAAAACTTGATTGAAAACATTATTTGCCATGTTTCCATTAATAAGGAAGTGTTGCAACAGCACTCGGCAGCCACCAAAGCACTCCTGACAGCAGTCGTCCGCATCCTTCATAATCAAGAATTGAAAATTGATTATGACCAAGTTATTAGAGTGCTTGATGCAATTGTTTCCCATCTAAATTTTGAGGAACTAACCTCTACGTTCTTTTCATTTGAGTACCTCCTTGAGGCTTTGAGATCCCGCAACGTGAATCTTCAAATAGTGGCACTAAAAGTGGCAACAAGGGCAGATCCTCTTGATATTCTAGCAAATACTGAGCTTATACCATTAGCAGTTTCTCTGTTATCAAAACCACTGACCCCGTTGAAATTGGTCAATGAGATTGAGAACTCCATGAGTGTATTCCTCTACAGTTCACTGATACGTAGACGCATTCTTAGTGAGCATGTCCTTCTGGACCTTGAACTAATGGCTAATTCTACTGATACGCTGGTGAAAATGCGACTTTTTGACTTTATTGTGAAATTACTGCCATTTGTTCAAGAACACGAAGTTCCTACAACTCTATACACATTCAATGATTTTATTCAAGAGGATGTGATGTATATTCTGAGTCTCATCAAGTTTTACACTGATCTGGTTGATATTTCTGGTGGTTCATTAGATAAGAAATGGATCCTGCTTAACACTAAAGATCAGATGTTCCAGATTGGTGAGTTGTACTCCCAGAGACAATCTCTTCGAGATGTTGAGTTCTTCTGCATCAGTGCTATCTCTCAATTTTTCAAATCACTATCGTTCATAGCACCTGATATTTTTAAGGAGATCGATACTCAATACGTGGCACTTGCAAAGAATGATGAGTTATTGCTATCTTCACTGAGCCCCGCTTATTTGGCAAAAAATCATCCAGATTTGATTAAGAACTTGTCACTGACCATAGATAACGTGCCAATCTATAGAAACATGTTCAAATCAGAGGAATCATTTGTTCTTATCAGGTCAAGTGTGAACACAGGTTCATTACTGAGACTGCCTTACTTGGAGCTTGTGGCTGTGTTGGTCATACTAACAAAGTACTCTTATGGTGCCCGCTATCTTCTTAGAGATCTACCCCAGGTCGTAAACAAACTTCTCAAGGGAGATCATGTCATAGAGAAAGAGACCTACCAACTGAGAAAACAGACTCTAGAGAACTTGAATGGGTTAAGTGATGAACAACTCGGGATATGGGCCAGGGGTGTCAGGCATGAATACAGTGTACTTATCAGTGGGAGATCTGATGTTGGCGTGGCTGAAATGTTGACACTATAAATCTAGGTGGTTTGCATAAATTGGTAAAAGTATATATAGCTACTACAAGATCTGCAGACTAGTTTATGTGGACCTACCGAAAGTTCAGAGTAATCCAGATTTTCTCTGGTTGAGAAGATTAGAAAATACCCTTCCTTCTAGCATCTATAAATGAGCTCGCTTAAGGAACGCAAAGAAGCATTTGTAAGTGGGCTCTCGGGTGGGGAAGTCAGTGAAATCTATGTCATTACATCAATTGCCCTAGTCGGGTACCTCTCGTGGTCTCTCGTCAATTCAAGAACGTCACTATTTAAGGACGGCAATAAATGGGAGCCGTTCAGTCTGCTACTCGACTTCCTGCTGAACTGGGTATGTCTCCTGCTCTCAGTCACTCTCTACTCTGAGCATACGTTGTTACTAGCCGCAGCAATGCTCATACCAGCCATCTCCATTGCTCTGCTGTTTAAGAAGTCTTCAACAAAACCACTCAAGAGATCACAAAAAAAGACCGAAGTATCTGATAATACGTTCCTCCCTAAAAAACCATTCATCACCGCATACCGAGGGGGTATGCTCATTGTCACTGCGTTGGCCATTCTTGCAGTTGATTTCAACGTGTTCCCAAGGCGATTTGCTAAAGTGGAAACATGGGGCACTTCTTTAATGGATCTCGGCGTGGGATCATTCGTCTTCTCCATGGGCATTGTTTCAACAAGACCAATCATTCTCAACAAGTTCAAAAATAAGACTCAATCGTACCCTTCAAGGCTTTGGAAATCTGTTTCAAGTTCGGCTACACCGTTGGCTATGGGCCTTTCGAGAATTTTCTTTGTCAAGTCTCTGGACTACCAAGAACACCTGAGTGAGTATGGAGTCCACTGGAATTTCTTTATCACGTTGGTTCTAGTTGGCCCATTATCTATTATAGTTGAGCCTGTCTTCAATTATATTCCAAGATTCGTGGTGTCTATGATTATCTCGTTGATATATGAATGGTTGATTGTTAATAAAGAAGGCTTCTTGCCATTTTTATTACTTGCGCCAAGAACAAATATCATTAGCGCCAATAGAGAAGGGATATTCTCACTAATTGGCTACTTTTCGATCTTCCTTGCAGGTCAATCAACAGGTTATTATCTCCTCCCATCAATTCCTACAAAAAACAATCTCTATACATTATCAACGAAGTCACAGATCCGTGATCAGAAAAAACTAAAATTTGGCTCTTGGGACAAATTAACCACTGTGACTCCATCTGTTGGGTTAGCACTTTGGTTTGTTATTTATGCTTCTGCATTCTATTTTGTTAAATCAGAACATGACTTCAATGTATCTAGAAGACTGGCTAATTTTCCTTATGTTCTTTGGGTTTGTGCATATAACACTGGTTTCTTATTTCTCTATTCTTTGATTGATAAACTCTTCTACAACTCAATCGAAGAATATTCCAACCAGATTTCTGTATCGCTGGATTCAATCAACTCAAACGGTATGATTCTATTCTTATTGGCCAATGTGTCCACGGGTCTTGTGAACATGAGCATCAACACACTTGATGGATCTCTTGAGTTTTCAATGTTCGTATTAATTGGATATGCAGCTTGGATTGCGCTAGTTGGTGGTCTACTATACTACAAGAAGATCTTTATCAAGTTATAATCTAATACACAAACACATTAGTATTTCGTAATCTAGAATCATTGATGTAAAAAAGGTCAAGATAGGTAAAATTAGCACCAAAAGATAGACCTGGTCATCCATCCCCTTTTTCCAGATATTTGGATTTTGTGCTCCAGTTTTATTGGTATCCAGACGGTATCCAGACGGTGTCCAGGTGCTATCCTAAAAGTGGAATTTACTATTTGGGACAATATGGTTTATTGAAGTTTGAGAGGTGTTGATAAAGTATGAATAATATGCATATCATGCATTAGCCTCTAATTTAATTAGAAGAGCGGTTCTGATTTGGGAGCAGCTAGCCTGAAATAATCCGTTCATTCAATTCAATAATTATAGCGTATTTAAGGTCCACACCTTCATGTATTGTCACCACGCCCTACCAATAATGTCTATGATTACCCAAGGATCGAGCCCCGCACCTCCACATAGTATTCTTCAAGGTCTACCAAAAACTATTTGGTTGCACAGAGAATAAAGTCCTTTTCGACTTTGCGAATTGTGATGACGTCAAAAAGCAAAAAAAAACTTTCTTGAAAAAGAATGATTTCGCCCAGGATCGAACTGGGGACGTTCTGCGTGTTAAGCAGATGCCATGACCAACTAGACCACGAAACCACCTATTGTTTTCTTTTTGTTGGACAGTTTGCTAATTTGTATACAAAATACTAATCTACTTTTTAGACCTTTTTTTGGGCTTTGTAAGTCAAAGCATGTAACGCATCACCACCAAGTATTATCTAACCGTCAAATATGGATCGTCAATGTATTGTACGACGGATTCTGGGCGAACTTAACCCCGTCCAACTTGAGGCTGTCACGAGTCCAGCAACTGGTCAGCTCCAGGTGATTGCAGGCCCAGGAACAGGCAAAACAAAAGTGTTGACTTCAAGAGTAGCCTACCTTCTGCTTCACTCAGGCATAGATCCTGCTAACATTTTTGTGACAACATTTACCAAGAAAGCTGCTAATGAAATGAAAGAGAGATTGCGTTTAATGATGCGTGATAGTGATATTAACCTAGATGACCTTCTGATTGGGACTTTCCATAGTATCTGCGTGAGAATACTAAGAAAGTTTGGCCACCATATTAGTTTAAGGAACCTGAAGATTGCGAATGAACGAGACTCTGGTGGGATCTTGAAGAAAATATTGAATGATATGGAAGGTGAATTGGTATCACTACTGGAGAATTCAACGGAGCATGAAACGAGATTAGCTTTCAACAGTGGTCCTCAGAAGAATAAAACATTTGACCCAAAAACAGTCAGCTCCTATATCTCAAAATTGAAGTCGAAGGGAGTTTCTGCAGAAAAGTACAGCAGTGATCATACCCACAATAAACCCCTCCTGCGTATCTACCAAGCTTATACTGATAAGTTGCGAGAGTTTAACTTCTATGATTTTGATGATCTGTTACTTTTTACCCTTAAACTATTTCGGGAAAAGGCCTGTCTAACTTCAATAGAACACATTTTTATTGATGAGTTTCAAGACACCAACACCATTCAGATTGAGCTAATGATTTGTATGGCAAAACAGAACCCAACCACACGAGACAACATCACCATTGTTGGCGACCCTGATCAATCCATTTACAGTTTCCGGGATGCAGTCTCTGAAAATTTTAAGCTTATGTGTGATAAATATCCTAAATGTTCTATTATCTCTCTTGATGAGAACTATAGGTCTACAAATAATATCTTGCAGTTCAGTGAACAGTTATTGAGACAGGAAAATGGACGATCTCCACGTTCCTTGAAATCACAATCCTCTATTTCTTTTGATCCAGTTTATTTCCACACTATATCTTCTGATAATGAAGCTGACGCTATTGCCCAAGAGATCAAGCAATTGATAAAGTTGCCCAAAATGTACAACTATTCTGACTTTGTTATTCTCATCAGGGCTGCTTTCTTGTCGCGAACAATAGAGAAGGGGTTCATCAAGCACAGAATACCATATCATATCGTTAAAGGACGCGCCTTCTGGGAGAGAAAGGAGGTCTCACTTCTTGTTGATTTCTTGAGGCTTTTCGCTTATGACGATGATATTTTGGCCATTGTTCGAGTGGTTAGTGAATGTACACCTGGGCTTGGAAGCAAAAGTATTGATAGCCTAACTGTATTCCTTGAAGAAAAGCTTTCTGAAGGTGTCTTGCCGTTAGATGCTTTGAGTGGTTTGATAGCCGGGAAATACAAGTCAAAGACCACTATACGGGGAGGTGGCAATATCGCAAAGTTCATGACTGATATTGACAATTTGTATAAGATCTACAACCAGAATAATGAAGACAAGTCAGTAATTTTGGAGATGTTTGATAAAATAAAGTCTTTGGATGTCTTCAAAGAAATCATAAAGAAGAATGACGAGGCAGCAGCAAATATCGCTGAAGTTAGGAACCATATCTATGAATTCTTTGATGAAGGTGACACAAGCTTTGATCATTATCAAGATACGAATGAGTTGAGCATCTATCAATCCTCATTCTTAGATAAGTTTATTAACTCTGTGGATTTATACATTGTTGCTGATTCGAAGGACGAAACCATCAAAGGGAGAGTGAGAATATCCACTATCCATGCAGCTAAGGGCCTCGAGTGGTCAGTGGTCTTTGTTCCTTCTTTGATTCAAGGCATTCTTCCCTCTTCTAAAAGTGATAACAGCAAAGCTCTCAACGAAGAAAGAAGGGTTTTCTACGTTGCTACAACAAGAGCTAAACATTTGCTATACCTCAGCTATGGCCCAAGAGGCCCTAGTGAGTTATCAGCTTTCATCACCCAAGATATAAGACAGAAAACAGTAACAGAGCAAATTGCATTTCGTGATGTCGAACAACTGAAGAAGCTCTACCAATTGCACAATGTGCCAGTCCCCCCTCCTAATGACCTTCATGCGATTGTGAGTTCATATCAGAATATGTCCAAAGACAGACGTATCTCTAATAACCAAAGTCCAAATGGTGCTGCGAGATATTCTATGGGTATGGGTGGAGTTATCACAACTAACATTAATAAAATGGCTGGCTTCGAAAAGAATGCTTCCTTTGTGTGTTCTTCTTCGTCACGTTCTAGAGTATCAGAATCTGTAATTCAACAGAGAGACTTCAGCAAAGCTCCAGCTCCGAATTTTGCCCCAAAGGCAGAGGCTGTGATTGCAAGAGATGTGCCAATGGCTAGTAGAAATTCCCGTTTGAAGTTCAATTCTCCTAAAATGGGAACAGCGAATAACTCTACTGAAGAACCAGTGAAGAAGAAAAAGACGCTGGGTGTTAGACGAAGATTCTGAAATGTGTTCAGATACCATTAGCGAAGATGGTTTAGCTTATAGATGTTTTTTGATTTTAGAATTTGTTTCCCATGCGTTTGGCACCTAGTTGCATAAGGAAATAATTATTTCGCGGATGACTGTAACAATAATGGAAATAAATGTTAGACAGTGCTTTGGTACTTCAGGTCTCCCTCAGCTAGATTCGATCCCCGATCTTATTATACTTTCTCCAATGACATCTGAAGACGATACGGATATTCGCAAGGATCTGCGGAAAGCGGATACAGAAGTACCCAGGTTGTTCGATCAGCGGTACGTGGAGATCCCTCAGATCACTTTGAAGGTCAGCAAGGCTAAAGTCAGAGATCTCCGAGCAACAGAGGGTACAGCAGAGTTCGCCTTCTGGTTCATCTCATCTGCGTATTTTCCCATTTTCACCGCTTGTGTGTGTCCTCTAACCAACATGATCTCTATTTCTGCATTGGTAACAAGCTGGCGAGCAAAGGATGGTGAGAGTGTTCACGACCAACATTCAGTCTATATCTTCAACGCTTTGTCTCTGGCATTCGGTGTTGTTTCCAATGTCAGTGTGGTACTGAATTTTGGCCGCAAATTGAACTACAAAGTCTCGCAAGTGTTGTCCATTTCAGGCTTTTTCGTCGCATCAGCCCTACTTCTGACAGGAGTATTGTTAACAAGTAAGAGAGACATGGGTGAAACTGAAGGCTCCGCTGTGTACACCTATACGGAAGGATTCTGGTTTGCTGTATTAACAATTATCTTGTACTTTTTATGTTGGGTCTCTTGTCTGGTGAATTTCAGTGGCTACCTGCTAGGAAAGTACCCACCAGATTTCAACCTAGAGCGCTCGGAGAGAGGACTTATCATCTATACATTTGTTATGGCAGTGTGGCTTTCGTGGGGTGCAGCATTATTTGCCCACTTGATTTCTGATGTGAACTATACTAACGGCCTCTATTTCTGTGTTCAATCCCTCCTAACTATCGGCCTTGGTGATATTCACCCTGTAACAAACGTTGCAAGGGCTCTGACGCTTCTCTACTCTTTCACTGGTTTTATCATCATGGGCCTCATAATTGCAATGATCCGGTCCATGATCACATCTTCGAACACTCCTATCTTGCTTTGGAACCAAATTGAAATGCGTCGGAAGAAGGCCGTTAAAAAACTCATTGAGAGTGAAATACAAGTTAGCCATAGAACATCGTTTGAGCTTATGCGAGCTGTGAGGCGACGTGCGAGGTTCTACCAAAGGAATATCAACACTATCATTACGTTGGTGGTATGGGTCTTTTTTTGGTTATTGGGGGCCCTTGTCTTCTACTTTACTGAGGAATGGACTTATTTTGAGGCTGTTTACTTCTGTTTTCTTTGTCTATTGACTATTGGTTATGGTGATCTTGCTCCAGTTTCTGCAGCAGGTCGATGTTTCTTTGTCGTGTGGGCTATCTCTGCCGTTCCAATGATGACAACACTGATCTCTAATATTGGGGACAGAGTCTACGAGCTACAGAATCATGACTTCTCGAGTAGTTCTATCTACCAGCACTTCAATATGAAAACAAATAAAAAGAAAGAGCCCAATCCTCTGTCCATTCTAGAGCACGATGTTGCAAAACTTGAAGACATTGACTTCGATGAGCCCATGTCAGTCCATGAAGCTATCTCCAGGGCAAACAGCATAAACTCCCCCTGCAATGGGACGGCCGTAAAAGCTGAGGATCTCATAGAGCATCTGAGGTCACTAATTGTGGAATCCAAGACAAATCCTGGGAAAAAATATGGTTATGATGAGTGGCACAGGGTTATTGACTTTCTTGAACTTAATGATTCTGAATTGACTGAGCTCGGCGTTGATGATTCCACGTTCTGGATTGGGGAGAACTCTCCATTGAGATATCCAATAAATGAACCAGATTACATCATTTTTGTCCTTGTCACGAAATTACATGCACAGATCTTGAAGGAACATTCTGGTACAATTGATAGCCCAGTAAGGCAAAGTGGAGATATAGAAGCTGATCATACGTCTGAAAGTGGGTCAATAGTCTCATGAATTTTATAAAGGGCATTAAGAGACACTATTATTGATTAAACTGTTACCTTTTTCTCATTCGCTTTAATCAAATTTGCCAGCCGAGTTTCAGCAAAGCTGAAATTAGGATCAACAGCACAAAAGGCGTTGTTTTCCAGCCTCTCGGCAGTTGGTCTCTGACGTGGATCAGTGGTGAAACAACTGTCCAAAAACCCACGACCAATCATAGAAACGTGAGGTAGTGTATCTTCGGGTATAGGAGGGGCTGCTTTGGCCTTACCAATCTTCAACATGGCTGGAATCGCCTCTAGATTGGACCATGGACGACGTCCCGCAAACATCTCCAACACAACACAACCCACTGACCAGATGTCAACCTTGGCACTGTATCCAGCTCCATGACTATCGACAACTTCAGGGGCCATCCAAAAGATTGTACCTTGCATTGACATCCCTGCATCATTCTCATAGATATCATTCGATTTTTTGGAGATGCCAAAGTCAGAGATTTTGCAGACACCATCAAGGTCTAATAGCAGGTTATCAGCCTTCATATCTCGATGTAGAATCCCTCTTGAATGTAAATAGGCTAATCCACTAAGGACCTGGGAGGTCAAAAACTTGATCAATGGTTCTTCAAACCTTCCATGAAGCCTCAAACATGACGCAACAGAACCGCCAGCAACATACTCTAAAAATAAGTTGTATTCTCTCTCAGTTTCTTCAAACCCCAGATACTGCACGATGTTCAAATGATCCAGGTCTTTCAGTGTATCAACCTCAGATCTCAATGCTTCAATAACATCGGCAACTCTGGAATTCTTTTGGGGAAAACGGGGAAGCTGTACTTGCTTGACAGCGATCATTTCACCGGTAGTGACATTCAAGGCAATGTATACATTTCCAAAAGTTCCCTTCCCAATCAGCTCACCCTTAATCCAAGAAAACTCATTAATCTCGCCATTCCTATCTTTCCTTAGCTTTGAGATGAACTGTCTCTGGTTTGGCTTGACCTCAACTACTTTGCGGCCCCACATTTTCGTGCTTTGTCTTCGAACAAGTTTGTTTGCTTGTCTTTGAGACGATATAGTGTTCCGTCTGATTGATTCGCGTTTTCTTGCCTCACTAGCTTCCTTTGCAACAGCACGAATTGTTTTCATTCTCTGTGGTTTTCTCAACGAATCAAGATCTCGACTAGAGCTACTTATTACTCTCTTTAGCTTCGGAGGAATGGTCTGATGGTTATTAGCATTTGTTGTCTGTTGTTGGATAATTTTTTCATTAGAAGGAGATGTAGGAGGAGTCGACACATCAATCACAGGACGGTCCAAGTCAGCGTCGGGGAAGAACTTCTCCAAGTTATCGTAGAGCACTTCCGGAGCCGGTCTTACAATCATCTCAGACATAGTTGATGGATTGCTCTTACTCTCAGAAGGTGCCTTAGCCCAAAAATCTTCATCTGAACCATTCTCATCGTCGCTTTCATCATCCAATTCTGGAGCATTTTCAAATGAAATAAAATTCTCCCTAAATTTGCTTGTGGTTACTCTGGATATACTTGTAGTTCTATTTCTGGTCAGTTCATCATTGCTTGCATCCATAGTCAGGTCTAAAGCTTTTCTAGAAATAGGTGAGACGGAATTACTACCTTTGTAAGGTTCAGGAATCAGCGTATTGGAGGAACCAGGGGTATATGGTGCAACATACGTTCCTTCAGTACTGGGAACCTCCTTCACAGGCTCGAGCAAAGGTCCCAGTGCTGCCTTTGCATCAGTCTTGATCTGAAGTGGTTTCTTTGGAGGTGGAGGTGCTGATCTTTTCGCAACAAGACTTGGCCGGGCATAAGGTGATTCACGTCTCTTGTCAAAGTTGATCTCACCCTTTTCACTAGGTCTTATTACCCTAAAAGTACTTTCAGCTGATATTTCTAGTGGTTTCTTTCTTGACAAAGTGGAGGAATTCGACTTTGTTTGTAAAGGAACTTGGGAAATCAAAGAACCTTGAGATGACAGGGAGTGCGCATGTAGCGGATCAAATACTGGGTTAACTGTAGATGAAGATAGAGGGATGAACGTAGTAGGAGCTGACTCGTGGATCTCTTTAAAGTTCCAATAATCAACAGGAGCAGGGGACTTAGAAGATAAGGTATCATAGTAGTGCTGTGGAGTGTTAGGGTAAAACTTTCCTTCCGTGCTATCAACGGATTGAACATCAGAGGTACTATTTATTGTTGATAATGTATCCGAAGAGCTGATTAGGAACTTCCCCGAGCAAGCGTCAAATCTATTTTGAATAATTTGCTGCAATGTGTGGTCATCAAGAGCTTCTCCAACTGAGCACCCAAAATCAGTTAAATGAATAGTAATTGATAAAGAGTTTGGAACTATCGAGTCAGTCAATACCTTTCTAAATTGGTCCTTATCGGTAACAGTGCCAATATTAACCGGTCTAAAGTTAACGTTATCCGAAGTGGCCAAGATATATTTGTCTGAGTTCTTATTTTGGGGAACAGGTTGGAACCTGCGCTGAATAACAAACGGGATTTCATTGCTAATTCCTGATGCTATACTGCTCTGCGCATGGTGCTTAGAACTCGTTGGGTGATCATGAGAAGACAACGACAACATGCTGTGTCTGTCATTTCCCGAAGAATTTGGGCTGATAGGCGATGAACTCTCATGTCCCTTGGTTCTGGTTTCTGTTCTCTTTCTTGGTTTCTCAGTCTTCTTTCGGAATTTGCTCAGTAATCCTCTCGACTCTCCCTCTCTTGATGATAGCGACTGTCTCTTTTCTTCAGTAGTTTGAGGAAGGTATGAATTGCTGGAAGAGAAAAGTGTAGTGAAGAGTGAAGATTCCGAAGAGCTCGATTTCTTATGCTGTCTTCGAAACATGCTGTGACTAGAACTTACAGTAACCGGAGCAGGAGATGCGGGCCATCCAATCTTGGAGGAACTTTCAATCGTAGATACTGGCCTTTTCTTGGATGATAATATATTTGGTCTCTGAGCAACAGACGCAGACTGAGGTCTGGTCCCATCTCTGCTCTGGTCAAAGTTTGGGGTGGAAACTGTTGCGGTTAATCTATTGAGCATGGCTGAATTCGTATCTGAACTGGACCGGTTTCTTGTTCGAATAACAGCTGCTGGAATATCAGGGCTTGAATTGACACTAGCCAAGGACGAAAGACTCGATCCTGGAGATTGAGGTGATCCCACACTCAAAGTTGTGATAGAACTGGATTTATCTAGAGTTTTCCTGAGGAGATGGATGAATCTTGATTGGGTTGAATCATCTATTGTGGACAGCTCATCTTTGAACCTCTTTAAATTCTGGTAGCTTGTTAGCTTCAAGAATGCCTCTCCACATAGATTATGTTTTCTGAATGTATTAGCCCATGTTTCGTTAAACTTATAGAGTTCCAACCAAAGTTGAACACGCTCCATCGTCCATTCTTCTGGGACTTGCACGGACCACGAGATTGATGAGTTCCTGCTGTGTGGTGATTGGCGAGGAGCTTGGCCATTCTTTGGCGTTGGTGTGTTTATAGGCTTGACAAAGACAGATTCATGAGCACCGCTTGTGTTGAGAAAGCTGAAATCGGCCCTTGAGGAGCAGTCCGAGAGGATATCAGAGCCGTTCCCTACTGCTTTGCTGGGGGTTGATGTTTGTAGGTTGAGCAGAATGTTGGGTGAGGATTGTCTCGAGATTTCTGTTGATACAGGAGCCATCTTTGAAGGTGTGCTCGTAGAAATATCTGAATCAAGTGCTGTGTGGAAGGAAAAGGGCCCAATACTTGTGTCTTTGCTGCCACTGTTGTTATGATCATCATTTATGCTAGGCAACGATTTATCATTTTTTGCCTTGTCCAATCCTATGGGGCTTGTTAGATCCACATTGGCCTCAAAGCTAAATGTTGACGTGTCTTTATCTTCATTCATCACTCCCCTAATGACCAAGTTTCATATTGCTTCTTTCATAAGGATATTTTATTGTTTGTGACGCGAGATGTGGTTTGTAGCCCTGAGAATATGATCATAAACTAATGGCAGTGCCGGAAGTTAATCATCAACGCCCGCTATTCAAATGCTTTAGGGGTTTACCTCTCCTATTTCAGGATCTTCGTGACTAAATTGATGTTCCAGGATCACTAAATCAAAGATTACTATTCACTAAACGACGCTCTTCAGTAAACCTATATCAACTAAACAGATGCATATATACAAGACCAATATATCTAGTAATAATAATAAGGATAATAACCCCCCTAGTTCAGTTTCAATTCCGTAATTCTCAGAATGGTTCTCTCTGGCTTGGAGATTGCATGGCGCACCTTTCTCTGTCTTCTCTTTGTCACCTGTCTTACTCTCATTGGCAACTTGGTCTTTTCCAAAACGACAGCCTTAATGGAATATAGAGATGGATCAATAACTTTATCCGTGAAAGTGTAGTTGCGACTTCCAAGAGTTGTGACATGGTGGAAGTTCAAGACATCACCAACTGCCGCTGTTTTCAAGTTGTATGGCAAGATCATCTTGTCCCCCTCAGTGATTAAAAAAGGGTTGTTGTGTACCTTAACAACAGCATAAATATCACCTTCAAGTTTTAATGGGGTCAAGTCCGTGCTCTTCAAAGTTACTTTATCTAAAATGGATTGGGTCTTGAGTGGTTGTGACTGTGTAAATCTTAGTGGTGACGTGGAGAACAGACGAAGTTGTGAAGTGCCACCTGCCACACATTTAAGAATCCTACTAGATGGTAGTCTCAAGGATAAGCGAGCGAAAAGCGAATTCATCTTGGCAGCTACTTCTGTTAGGCTTCTACTGAGCACTTCAACAACTGATTTACTTTTTTTCGAAGTGAAAAAAAAGAAAACAGAAAAACTATAAGCATTTTCCGAATTAGGCATTTTGCCATTTTGAGACCATCGAAGGTGTTGCGATATTTCGATTCTGGTGCCTTGGACATCTTCAACAACATCAAGAGTGAGATTCTGGAACTCCTACAAAATGGCAGAAATCAAAGCTGAATCAAAACCGAAAGCTCTACGTGACCCGAGAAAGGACAGGTATGCCCGCTACCTGGCTGCCTACAATCAGTTCTCCGCCTCCTTGTGGACTATTGTGTTCTTCAACACGATCATGCTCAACATAACCTTGGGTCAACCTCAGATGTTCTTGGCATCTAAGAACGTAACTACAGGTATCCAAACTCTCGCACTTGTTGAAGTCTTCAATTCTGCAGTTGGTATTGTGAAGTCTCCTCTGTTTACTACCGTTTCACAGGTAGCCTCTAGACTGTTGGTTGTTTGGGGTATCTTCATCGCCTTGCCAAATTCACCAGCGAATAATCACTGGACGTATACCACTGTTCAACTGGCTTGGTCGATCACAGAGGTCATCAGATACTTCTACTATGCTCAAAATATCACGACTGGTGGTCATCCGCCGAAGATCCTGACCCAATTAAGGTATAGCCTATTCTTCGTGCTATATCCATCTGGAGTTGTTAGTGAGTTGACTCTGATGTGCTTATCTTTAGATGAAGCAGAGAAGGTGGTCGGAGTCTGGTACAAATATCTGTTTTATATTGTCTTTGCTGTCTATGTCCCTGGCTTCTACATTCTGTTCACCCACATGCTTAAACAAAGAAAGAGAGCCTTGAAAGCATTGAGAGATGAACAGACCATGCCTTCTCAAAAGTACAAATGAAGTATCAGATCTGTGCGTTCTAGTATTCTGGAAGTGTAATATATCCTGCCAAAAATATACAAGTAGATTGTTAACGGACTATATTTTTTTTCACGCGTTTGAAGAACCACGCTTTTGAATACATACAGTACTACCCATGTGCTGAAGCTACTCATTTGCAGATTGGCGTCAATTTTCGATTGCAATTGTGCATTTTGAGTATAGTTAAAGAGCCCTTTCGTGAAAATCGACAAAGGATAGAACAAATATAACTGACACCTCGAATTCCAAACTGTAGACTCTAGTAACTAATATGAGCGAAAAGGTATACAAGATGAATACTCAAAGATCGGTCAATGTGAGTATATTTGAACACAAACCGTTATGCTTTGTGGGCTCTCTAAAGACTCGATACAATAAAAGCAATAATACTAAGAACTGTTCATTAATCATTAATGCAACCTTTTTTACAGAAAACACCCTAATCATCATCTGCCCAATTTAACTCACCATTGCTTTTAGTTCTGGTCAGTGTATATCCTTTGTCTTCCTCATCCTCATAATTCCTACCTTCTTCGTCAGATGAGGAAGACGAGCTAGAGTCATCGTCTCCACCACCGTACATGTACTGAGTCCGCTCATCATCTGGTGACATGAGGTTATTGTAGAGAGGATGATTCTTCCTGGTATAGGACTGACCATCATCATTAGGATCAACGTAGTCATCTTCATCATCATCTTCTGGCAAACCTTGATTATTGAATTTTGGATTTTCCCAACCAACAAGCATATCTTCCTCATCATCTTCATCTGATGATCCAAACTTATCAGGCAAATCATTTGTGAGTTCTTGAGACATGTAGCGAGAGAACTTATCATCTCCACCTTCAATGTTTTCGTCGACATCGGCACCAGATCCAATGATATCATGGTCAATATTAGGATCAAGCTGCATCTTCACACTATCATCATTCTCTTCCTCTTCATCTTCAGGAACACCGCCTAAAAGTGCATTATACTTTTCTCTCGTCTCAACCAATGTCTCAGTGACATATATAGTCCACTGCTCAGTGGAAACAGCATCTAAAATGACTTGATGAATAGTGGCGGGCGGATACAGAGCCGTAAACTTGACAACCTCTTCTGAAATCAGAGTTAAGTGACCCATGTAACCCAACCTTAACCCTGTTTCAGTTTCATAATCATCGCACTTCTGTTGACCATCAATAATTAGCTGTGTAATAGCGCCACGGCCAAACAAATCAATAGCCAGGTACTTGTTGTAACCAATCTCCATAGATCCATTCAAGATCTGTTGAACAATATCAAAAACCACATTATGGAGAAAGTTATTCCATGGGAACTTGAAGAACATCTGTAATATGATGAGGATCACCTGATTGTCCGCCAGTGCTATCTTCAATAAATCACCAACAACTGGATCCCTTCTCAAATCTAACTCCTGATCATCATACTTCATCTCTAAAGTAGCATCAACGTCATCAGAATCTGGTTCAGATTCTAAGATCGCTTGTTTAGAGACCTCGATCTCATTCCCTTCTGAGATTTCCTGCTTGCCATTGTATGTTTCAACACCGGCAGCTATATTGTCAGATTGACTGGAATGGAAGACAGAATCAGCTCCTTCACTGCTGTGAGAAACGCCTTCATTGGCGCAACTTTCAACTTTTTCCCTATGTTCATGATCATTATCAATCTTTTGAGTTTCATCTCTGGAGCTTATGCTTAGTCTATCAAGATTTCTAGATGCTTCCTTATCCAATTCATCTTGAAACTCGTCTTGTTGTTGCTTCTCTAAGGCGATAATTCGCTCCCTTTCTAGATCTCTCTCGTGAACAATCTCCTCACCAGATGCATCATTTAGAAGACCCATATTTGAACAGTGTAGCAACTCAGCAATCAATTCACAAATTCTGAATCTTTCAAATCCCAAAGGCTCAATCTTACCAAATGGAGTTTCAAGATCTGGAGTTTTGGCATTGTTCAGCAGTTTCGTGAATTGAGGGATCTTCTGCTGGAAGACCTTAATTAAATGACCCAAATAGATCGGATCTCTTGAGTTTGGAGGATGCGACTCAATTGTAATGTAGAGGACAGGAACAAAGTCGTAGTCAGAGTTGTTTTTTCTGATAATTTCGATAATGATACTCACACCATTAGATAGACTCGCGCCTCCATTCAACATCATGTGGGAGAGTTTCTCCATTATTGTCTCAGAGACCAATTCTCTTGTAAGCTCGTTAGGACCAATAGTTGTATTATCAGTGTTTGAATTTGCACTAATGGTGACAAACGCCTTGATGAAGTCAGCAGCTGCGGACTGTATGTTAGAAACAACAGAAGGGTCTAAGAAGTCGATAAGTTTAGGCACCAACTGCTGTTCCTTGAGCAAAATGACAATACCCGTCGGATTATCAGGCTTATCAGTACTTATGACCTTTAACAGAAAATCCATAAGTGGCGGGTTGTCAATGTGCTTCAAAAACCTGTCGACGAGAGTATCTTGATGCAGTAAGAAATTCAGCATTTCGTCAAGTTTCATATCCAATAAGTGCTCATTGATCTTCATGAAGTATGTCGATAAAACCATGGATAACGGAAATGGCTTATCTAGAATCCCCCATAGTTCTCCTAAAAGATCCGAGTTATCCATGAATGAATCTGTGAGACTCCAGGAGTCTGCGGACAAAATCTCAGCGGCGACTTGAGCTCTTCTACCTTGAGCTTCTTGAAGGGTTTCTTTAAATTCATTTTGATTGGACATTTCTTCAGATTCAGAGTCTGAATGTATTAAGTTCTCAGCATCAGTGTGTTCATCATCTTCACATGATACGATCATGTCAATTAAGGACTTCAAGATATCTCTGTGTTTAAGGTACTCTATTAATTCAGTATTCGACTGGGCAATCTCATCCAGCAGGTTCTGCTCGTCCAGTAAATCATTCAAAATTAACATATTTGGGGTATAGTTCTCATTCCTATTGAATCGAGTCTGGTCGTCGTCATGAGCGAATTTGAAATCAAAGTCTGCTGAAAAGCTATCTGAATCGCTCGATGATGACGAGTTGCTCCTAAGCTTTTCCGTTGGATGTTTTTGTTCACCCTCAACATTTCCTATGCTCTCCTTAGGAATAAAACTCTTTTTTAGAAGAGTGTGAATCGTAGAGTCTTCACTATAGTTGTTCCCAAATCTCCAAAACGAGCCAGACATATTGTAGTGTGTGCACTAATTAATATAAATTCCAGTTTCAATATCGATAAGTCACTTATAGTCGCTCTTATGCCAGGAAATATGAACTGCGTGAAGCCCAGGGGGTTCGAAAAACAGAATGCTCTAGGGCTTCAGCAAAGTCTGGGAATTGAAGATATCGAAGACTGTATCTTTCTGGAAATATCAACGTTTACACCTCACAACAAATAAGTAAGGTATCCACAATTGGGTTGGTAAGTAAACAAAGAATGTAGTGACAGCGCAAAGGTAAATAAGCCTGCAGTCAACTGTATCTATCGTCAATTGGACTTTCTGAAAAAGTACAATCGTTAAATATTCTTTTAATGCAGGTTTGGTGCAGTGCACGCCAACAGGAAAGGTTGTATCTGTTGTTGCGAACGCTATTTGTTCGTTGACTGAGCTAGTGTGGCCATCACCATCTTTTTTTTTCCTTTTCGTCGTTGAAAAGAAAAAAAGGAAAGTGTGGTCCGTACCAGAATCGATACAGGCATACGCAAGCAGGGTCAAATTGAAAACTTAATATTTATTCAGCTTTTGACTGAAGAGAGCTCACTAATTTGTCAAATACAGGAATAACACCACCGTTCGTCAGGTCATCATTGTCATTTTCGAATTTGATCTGGATCTTATTCTTCACATAATCGATATCAACTTTACTTGTGAGTTTCCTTAAAATGAGAAGCAGATCTAATTGAAACTCGTTGTAGAAGCGCGTGTTATAGCTAATGGCTCTAACCAAAATATCAAGAACTGTGTCTAGAGACATATCAATTTCTCCGTTTCTGTTGGACCCATTGATCATTTGAAACTCAGTGTCAAAGTTCTTCTGCTCCCACAGCTTTAATAACTTAAGGGCTGAAATAATGTCAAATTGGGCCGTCAGCGCCGTTCTTAGCGCGGAAATGGAACTTTTGAAGTGTGTCGTTCTATAAGCAGTGAGACCGATAAGATGCCACTCTAAAGCGCTGTGTTTCAAAGTTTGAATTTTGGACAGCTCATTATCCACGATCAATACGACCCTCAAATCCTCATACAACATAAGAAACAATTCATCTAGCCATTTTTCACAAAGCCTCTTGCCTTTAAAGTTATCCTCGAATATTTTTTCAGACTTAAGGGAGATTGTGGAGACGTTCTTTTTGTACTCGTCATCCATAATGAAAACCTCAGATCTTCTCTTTAGAAGTCCATCCCACCCTATTTTGTTTATGATCAAAACAAGCAACTCATAAGCTTTCGCATAAGTTCCCCTTAGACACACTCGGTTGATTCTGAGGAGAGCAGGATCTGCGGCTTGTACCTCATGCCTTGCGGATTGCTTTATCAAATTTTCAGAGTTCAAACCACAGATGTAGGCTAGTGGACGCTCCCAAACACTTTCAACCTTTCCTTGACTAGGAAAAGGAAATTCATGAGTATCTGTACTGTTGAATTGTTGAATATCTTTTGGTCTTTCTGGATACATTGGCGTGGAGTTCAAAGAAGCCAGTGCCCCGTTTATATCATCATTTAAAATTTGACACTTGACAAGATTAAACCAACAATCAGAACTTATTGGACTTGCCTCCACAGCTTTCAGCGATACTCTATAGGCCAATTCAACTTTTCTTTTTGTTAGAAGAAAGTCAACCTGTTGGGTCAACAACAGCGGGTCTCGTGGGTTCAATTGAATTGCAGCACATAATCGCTTAATAGCTAGTATCTCCCTGTTATTTAGGAACAACAGCTTGATAAGAACAACGTCATAATATGAGTCCTGCTTTGCTTCAATAAGGTCAATGGCATACTGGTATAGACCACTCAGCTCCAGAACTTTGTACAAAGCGTCAATCAAATAATTTTCTCTGTTAGTTGGCCTCTGAATCGTTGATGCAGCACCTAGCATGAAGCCTCTATCCAAAAATGCAATGAACTTGTTAATAATGAACTTAATGGAAGCGATGGATTGAAATAATGATTTTTCAACAAGAGTAGGGAGCTTGCGTTCAAAATCTTCATTGATGATGATGGATCTCACCATCGCACTGACAAACACTTCATCCCAAACCTGTGGGCGTATCTCATACATAATCTTTTTCCCTCTATCTGCAGGAATCAATTGCAATTCTGCAGAAGTTGGTTCGGGCTTGGGTAACTCAATCTTGATCCGTACATCTGATCGACCAAAAGCGTTAAATGAGCAGTAGGTAAAGCTGCTTGGATGTTTCAGGGAAGCAGCCATGTGATTCAAGCTTAGAGCTGTGATATACCCTATAACGGCAACTCCTGAGGATAAGTCAAGGCCCGTGATATAGTGATAGAATCCCTCCTCCTTGTGCGAGGATTTATTGTACTCTGCGATGTGAATCAGGTCTGGCGGTCCCAACTCCTTGAAGTTAGCCAATGAAGCTGTTCTTCCACCAATAGCGCTTCCGAATTGAGTCTCCTTTGCTCTTTTAAGAAGTCAGTAGGAGTTAATAGTTTTGTTATTTCGTAATGTACTCACAAAGGCACAATCACTAGAGGCCTGTCACGAAGTGCTCTTCTGTCCTTCTTTTTGGGAGAAACTGCAGCAAAAGATGCACTATGTTGGAGGCGAGCTACATTTTGCCGTCCAGCTTCGTCAAAACTTTCACCTCCTCTCATTATACTGAAAATGAATCTTTGATCCAACTCTGGTCGTAACTAATAAAGAACCCCTTCTAAATTGGAGGAAAGACGAGATACGAAATTTGCTTATATAACACATGTTTTTTGATTAGGTCATCAGTCTTCAGACTAACTTTTTTTTCTCTATGGAACCGAACTTACCAACCATTGCAGAGAACAAGTTCGAGAAGCCTCAGTTGCGATAATCGTGAGCAGGATGAGCACGACACTGACATTGGAATTGGAACAAAAGCGACAAGCTGTGCTTGCATCATTGAAAAAGAATAGGTCGCAAACACAATCACCACAAGTATCACCTCCACAACGGGAATCTGAACCAAAAATCTTACTACCCGCTCCTCAGGTGGCTATGGGGACTACCAAATCCTCTGTATCAACCAAATCTACCACACAACTAGAAATGGACACTCTACTTGAAGCTATCCTAGACCTTAGACGGCTAGGATACTCGTTTGGACAGATTGTAAAAGAGGCCGGTGTGAGCAGGCAGTTTCTATTGACATGTTTCCAATATTGTGACTTTCCTGTGGTATTGCCCTCCTCATCTACAACTTCCTTGGGCAACCAAACGAAGATTCTACGAAATAACACCCTGGATAGCCGTCAAACTACGCCGACCGTCAATTCGAGGCCCAGGTTTAATAATAAACCGGCAAGGGAGACGGAACGCCCAGACTGGTTGAACAATTTAGTGATCTCATTAGAGACCTCGGATGAAGAGGACGATGATGAACATAGTATAGGTAACGAAGCGAAGGAAGATGGATGTAACTCCGACATAGTCGATATCGGATCGCACACCGCAACAGCTCCACAGGAGGTAACAAAAAGACCCATAAGTCCTATAGTTCAAGAAGGCCAAACAAAAAGAAGACGATTGAGCATAGATAAAGATAGAAGCTTGGATGCAATCTCCTCCAAGAAGAAACAAGTCAAACTTAGAATAGAGCTTTTGAGCAAGAAAATCAAGGACTCAAATACTAATGGCCATGATAATTTGATAAGGACTAAAGTTAAAGAGATTGATACCATTGAATTGCAGATTACAGAAATGGAGAGAAGCATGCAAAAACTAAAAGACAGACTCCTAAGTGCGAAGGAACTGAAAGCTCGCTTGATTAAGGAAACAGAGGATTGTAAATCTCTGAAAGACTCATTGGCTAATGGTTTGATTGAACTTGAGAGTATTGAGATTGAGGAGGCCAAACTCAAACAACTGAAGAGGAACAAATCCTTTAACAAGCAGGCTGAGAAAGCTAATGATGATACTACTAATGTTCCCAATGCAGTCAAAGATCCCAGCTTGGTCTCTGATGAGACAATACACAAGATCCCAAAGGTAACTTAATCCAAACACACAGTGAGAAGAAGTCAGGGGAAATGATTATGGCAAGAGGTGCAGCTGTCCTATAGTCATTTTCGTCGTCTATTTTCCCTTCCCTAGCTTCTGACCTGTTTTGTCAAAGAACATACTAACATTTAGTGTTTAGGCCAAAGAACAAGCATTCACACCATACCAATCATATGGCTATTCCAAGAAAAAGGACTCAACGATGCTCCCCCCTATAACAGTCTCGAACTCGAATATCTCCGAACAATCGGGTCAATTGTGTCCGCTTGAACTTGTAAACGGTTCATGTTTGGATAAGGATTGTAGATTTCAACATTTGGGGTAAATTTTGATTTACGTATTAGGAACAATACACATTACCTATATTCTAATATGAAGGCTTGTAGTCACCTGGAACTGGGTATTGAGAGACCCATTTTGCGACTTCGTCACCAAGAGCTTTGACCTCAACAGATTGGTCAGCCAACTCTTTGAAATTAGCCAATAGGGCCCTAGCATCCGCCCCCTCTGCCTTTGCTTTCAAGTCTATAGCGATCTTAACAGCTTTTTCAATGAATTCAGCAACTTGGTCAAACTCCTTTTCCTCAAAACCACGAGTTGTCATAGCTGGAGTACCAACTCTCAAACCAGATGGGAACAAGGCCGACTTGTCTCCAGGGATGGTGTTTTTGTTAGCAGCAATGTTGATTCTTTCCAAAACAGCCTCTAGTCTGGCACCATCAATTTTCTTGGATCTTAAATCCAAAAGAATCAAATGAGTGTCAGTACCGTTCGAAACCAGGTCGAAGCCTTTATTCTTCAAAGTATCTGCAAAACAAGCGGCATTTTCAACCACCTTCCTTTGGTAAGCCTTGTACTCCGGAGATTGAGTTTGTTTGAGGGCGACAGCAAGAGCTGAGATGGTATGGTTGTGTGGGCCGCCTTGGTGGGCTGGAAATACAGAAAAATTAATCTTCTTCTCCAAGTCATAAAAGATCTCCTTACCCTTCTTAGTGGTCTTTCTAAGACCCTTTCTGAAGAAAATCATCGCACCTCTTGGTCCCCTTAGAGACTTGTGTGTGGTAGTTGTAACGATATCGGAATACGGGAAAGGCGATTGAGTAACGCCGGCAGAAACCAAACCTGAGATATGAGCCATGTCAGAAAGCACATAAGCTCCAACTTTGTCGGCAATCTTTCTGATTCTGTCATAGTCAATCACTCTGGAGTATGCAGATGCCCCAGCAACAATGATCTTTGGTCTGAACAATTCAGCAGTACTCTCTAAGGCATCGTAATCAATGATGCCAGTCTCGACATTCAACCTATACGGAACAGTTTGAAAATACTTCGATATATAGGAAATTTTTGTAGTTGGGGTTTGGTAACCATGAGATAAATGACCACCATGTGGCAAGTCTAGACCCATAATTCTGTCGCCAACATTCAAAACAGCAGAGTAGGCATACAAGTTAGCTGGAGCCCCCGACAAAGGTTGAACGTTAACACCCCAGACTTCTGGATCCAAATCAAAGGCCTTGAGGGCACGCTTTTGACATAATGCTTCAGCTTGGTCGATAAACTCATTACCACCGTAGTAGCGTTCACCTGGATAACCCTCTGAGTACTTGTTTTGCATTTCGGAGCCCAATAGATCCATGACCGATTTAGAAGTAAAGTTTTCAGAGGGGATCAAGGTGATAGAGTTCTTCTGTCTTGAGCGTTCTTTTTCAAGAATCTCTGCCATTTCTGGATCGATATCGGCAACTGATTTGGATAATAGTTCCTGGGCCTTTGTGGAAATCGCATAATTTCTCTTTGAAATGTTAGCAATGAATTGTGGAATTCGACCTTAAAACGCATACTTACAGTGAGTGTAGCAGATAGTCTCTGAATTGAAGCAGCAGTACGGAGTTGAGTACGGAACATGTTTGGACAAGGGGAGATTGAACAAACTGATGAAAGAGGTGATTCTTGCGTTTTTTAACTGACTGAGAATCGCGAGCTGAGGGTACACCAAAAAATTCGATGTGTATCACGTAAGCGAAAGAGTCAAGAAGTTTTGAGACTCTGTTACATAAGAGCTGACTGGGTCAAACTAGAGAGAGACTCGGGTCTATCACAAACTATAATACACATAGATAAAGTCTATCGATTAGGGGTTTGAATTCCTCGCACTTGCTTAAAATTGAGAATCCTTCCTCTAAGAAGAAGGATTGCCTAATGTTCTACAGACTTCAGATCATCATTCCTACCCAAGAAGCTGGCTGAATATTATCTAGTCTAGGCTCATCAGCTTGTTTGTGGTAATGTTTCTGGTATCCTGAACTTTTTTGAACATATTCGAAGAGTAGACACGTGAACCTTATCACAATCGAGATGAGATCCAACCAGTTTGAACATGTTCGAAAGAAGATTATCGATCTTAATTCTCTCAGTAACATCAAGTTCTAGAGCTGGGGACACAACAGTCCAAAGGTCTTCATGATAAGCATCCTTAAGAACATATTTATCTCCCAGAAACTTTCGGAAATCTGAATCAGACTCTCGTGCAGTTTTCCATGGAAATTTCAGATTGAGCATACTGTAAAGGAGGATAGCCAATCCCCAAACATCATTAGCCTCACTGTCATATCTAATTTTCTTAAATGCCTCTGGGGAAGTTAATGATTCTGTCCCAGAAAGCCCAGATGCTTGAAAGTGGTGAGGTCCAAAGTAAAAGGCAGAACCAAAATCAATAATTTTCACTACTCCGGTCCTATCCATAACCAAGTTTTCCATCTTGAGATCGCGATGAGACACATAATTCGAATGCAAGAATCTAACTCCTTCACAAACTTGTCTGAAGAAGCACTTTATTTCATCTTCACCAGGCCTTACGGCTTGGACAACTCTCAAAAAGTTAAATGGCACATATTCAAACACAACTTGGTGTGAAAGCAGCCCGCTACTAAACTTATAAGCCCTTATTACATTATCATGAGTGGATCCAATGTTGTAAAGTATCTTAAACTCTTTTGAACAACGACTCTTGTACTCATCTCGCGATTCGTACGGCTCCTTGGCAGCGAAGGTCTTCACTGCGAAATATTCGCCTGTCTGTTTCTTGTAGAAGAGCTCAACCTTTCCTGAAATTCCTGTGCCTAACAGTTCAACCTTTTTCCCGAAGCTACTGGTGTCGAGTCTGCTTCTGAAGGAGCTCGTTGAAGACACGGAGCTGGAACGTGATATACTTTCTTCTTCGTTCTTTGGTAGATCTTTCTGAGTCGAACGGCCCCTAGAAAAGAAAGACTGCAACCTTGAGGGTGCTTTCCTTTCTAGTGATGATGTAGAAATGTTATTATCGAAGCAACTCATGATATCATGCAATGATTGCTGCAATATGTGAAGAAGTAATTCAAAGAAATACTGAACTGGCCTAATCACTAATGCCGTGTACCCCGACTTTTGTGTCCGATATCCGGGCAAAGCTTTATTCATCACCCTCGGAATATCTTTTCACCAGTATATCCAGATTAGGAAAGAAATAAACAAACACGGAGATCTGAGAAAAACTAAAACAAACAACAAACAAAGTTTTGCATATCCAAACTATAATCTAGATTCATAAATCCCGAGACCTTCGTGGCGCGTCACTACAAAACTCCTTATTGAGTGTTTCACAATCCAACAATCCCGAAAGTTAATACTTCCACAGCAAGTGTTTCATTAAAGAGAACTTGATTGCATTCCAATGTTACATCTATATCGGCAGCACTCCTGTCGAGATTTATGTCTGAGTGTGATCTCTGTCGCTCTGATATGCGACACAACTGGAATTATAGGAACACTGCTGTACAATCAAAACAAAAATAACTTGCCAAACAGTGGCACCATCCTTGCACTCTCCCTTTCAAACCTGATCACCACAATAGCGATACCAATAGCATTCATCAAAAGCAAACGCTCACATTTTTATATTTCTCTAGTTATTTTGATCTCTTGCTGCTCAATTTTGGGAGCTGGACTCTCATATATCAATCTTACTCTGATGAAGAACGATATTCGATTTCCATCCTTGGTGGATCGCATGGGACTATTCAAAGCATTTAACAGTATGTCCATCGTGTCAACACTTAGTATTGGACTTCTGCTAGGATTTCTTATCAGACCTATCACTTCTGAGCCAGACAATTCAAACCCAGAGCAGGAAGAGGAACAAGCAGATTACAAATTCATTTGCAGCCCTCATCCGAAGAACGTTGTATCAATGAAGGCGTCTGCAGCGACTTTGGTTGACTCTACTGACAATATTGCAGATAACAACAGCTCGGTTGCGTTAAATTCTCTATCAAGGATGGGAATAATGAGTAGGAGACAAGATTCCGTATTAAACGACGTGAACTACTCCATCAAAAAGCTCTCTGTCATAAACCAATCCACTTCCAGTACAGATATTATGAACATGTCGAAGAACTCGTCAGAAGGAGATATAAACTCGCAATATTTAGCCTCAACTCGCGCCCTGAAGAAATCGATCAGCCCAAGTCCCTCCAAAAGCATACTTGTTGAAAGAGACGCGATCAAAAGAATCCCTAGTGTACTCCTGCCACCTCACCTAAGGCCACAGGAAAAGACGGCTCTCAACGAAAGCAACAGTTCATCCAGGAAACTCGACCCATCAAAGTGCTTAGATCCTCCCATCCCGCTTGCCTCCGATTCCTCGAAGCTCCCCCACCCCCTAAGTTTCATGGGTTATCGTCGAGAAAGCATACCAGAGGATGAAATAATGCAGCAGATCCCTCGATCAAGTACTCTACAAGAAATGTTTCCTTATAGAGCTCGAAAGGCTAATAACGGTCTAAGAACTATCTCTTTGGAAGATTGGGGGGGAAAGGGAGATTGGATCCAGCAGCAGTCAGCCTTGAGAACTCAAACTCCGTGTTATAATGTCTTGAAAAGAGAAATACCTAGCTTCGGAAGCTATCCTGGTGAGGAAACCACAGAACAGCTTACTACATTTTGCTCGCACGCATCTGATACAGGCGATTGTGACCGTGATATAGTGAATCCATTGGCACGAGAAGATTATCATAGCTCTACCGGCGAAGTTTTTAGGTATATGAGCACACAGGGTACTATTGATATATACGAAGGAGGTATTGATCAAAGCTTTTCCACTCTCCACCTCGATGACCTTTACAAAGATCAAACCAGCATTAAAAAGACCAAAACTCATTCCCCAACTAAGTCAATCTTTGGGGTACATAGCCAGAAGAGCTCAATGAACTCATTCACATTCAAGCAGATGAGTGCCTCAGTTCCAGTCTCTCCTAGAAAGAAATCAAGATCTGCTAAACCTTCCCCGAAAAAGATGAGAATCAAAAATCTATCACTATCAAGCATTGTCTTCAAAGATGAGGATGAAATTCCGAACTTTTCCTACGTTCATGAATTGCAGCGATCTCCATCTAGAAGGCCCTCCATGATGAACAACGACGCGAAAAATCCAATGACTCCAGTACGAAGACAATCAACACTTGTTCTTGATAAGAAGGAACCAGCAACACCAGAATCGGGAAATTCAAATAATTCATTTCCATCGGAGGTTTTAGGGATGTATGATAGAGAGAAGTGGAAGACCCTTGAAAGGTTGAACATGGTGAATAAGGCCTGAATAATTTTACACTAATAAAATCTGTACTCACTTTTGATTTATTGTCTCGTGTAGCTCCAAGATATTAGCTGTTAAATACGGACAATTAGTAGAAAATTCATGGAGGTTCAGTAGTACTAACTGGCTAAGGTGGGGGGGGGGGGGGGGGAACAGCAGTGTTAGAGGCGTATTACATAATGCTTATATCATTTTTTTTTTTCACTTTTGATGAGTGGCGTTCTATGCCCAAAAGATAAACGTTTCTCCGTTGTCGTCCAAAAAGATCTCTACCCTCATTGAACCCACAAATACAGTGAAATGGCTGGTGAACTTGTGGATAACAGTGTTGTGAAATCATCACAACTTCTGAAGCCCCGCATCTTTACACAGCGCCCCTATGTGTTCCCCTTCATGGTTCTTTACCCATGGTTTCTTCAGGTCTATTACACTCATTATGAGAAGTACATTGGTGGTTCAGAATGGACTTTTGTTTACCTTGGTTCCATCATTTCCTTGCAAGCTCTTCTTATTCTGATGCCACATTGGAGTGTTAACATTGATGCTCTTTTCAACTACGTCAAGACTGACAAGCTTTCTGAAGCTAGCTATATCTTGATTCACACGACACCTAATAATGGTGCCAGCGCAATCACTGAGATTAACCGTGATCGATACACTGATGAGATCCAAACTTCATTTCTCTTTCAAAAGAGACGCTTCATCTACGATCATGGCACCAACAAGTTCACACCACCTCAATTTGTTGTCGACAGTGATCCAAAGTTGAATATCTTCCAGCAATCGAAGGGTATCACAGGAGACTTGACCAAACTTCAACGTCTTTATGGCAAAAATTTCTTCGATATTCCAGTACCAACCTTTGGTGAACTGTTCAAGGAGCACGCCACGGCTCCGTTTTTTGTTTTCCAGGTCTTCTGCGTGGGCCTCTGGTTGTTGGATGAGTTCTGGTATTACTCTTTATTCACTTTGTTTATGTTAGTAACTTTTGAATGTACTTCCGTGTTTCAACGTCGCTCTACTATGAGCGAATTCAGAACGATGGGTGTGAAGCCATTCCAGGTTTGGGCTCATAGAGATGGAAATTGGACTCAAATTGAAACAACTGAATTACTCCCAGGTGATTTAATCTCAGTTGTCCGTACCGGTGAAGATTCGGCCATACCTTGTGACTTGATTTTGGTTGAAGGCTCTGCTATTGTCAACGAAGCAATGCTTTCTGGTGAATCTACTCCTCTTTTGAAAGAATCCATTAAACTGCGCCCGGGTCACGAGAATTTGGATTTGGAAGGTCTGGACAAGAACTCAGTGTTACATGGTGGCACCAAAGCCTTACAAGTTACTCCATCGCATGACTCAATTACCAAATTAGCACCAGATGAAGGTGCTCTTGCTATTGTGACGAAGACTGGCTTTGAAACATCTCAAGGTTCTCTGGTGCGTGTTATGATCTTTTCTGCCGAACGGGTGTCTGTGGGCAACTATGAATCATTCTTCTTCATTTTATTCTTGTTGGTGTTCGCTATCGCAGCTTCTTGGTATGTTTGGGTCGAAGGTACTAAGATGGGCCGTATCCAAAACAAGTTAATCTTGGACTGTATTTTGATTATCACTTCTGTTGTTCCGCCTGAGCTCCCAATGGAACTGACCATGGCCGTCAATACATCTTTGGCCGCTTTAAGTAAGTTCTACATTTACTGTACTGAACCTTTCCGTATTCCACTGGCTGGTAGAATTGATGTTTGTTGCTTCGATAAGACTGGTACTTTAACTGGTGAAGATTTGGTGTTTGAAGGCCTGGCTGGATTTGGTGACAATACTCGTCACCTATCGAAGCCCTCTGAAGCCCCTGAAATCACTAATCATGTCTTGGGATCCGCCCACGCCTTGGTGAAACTAGACGATGGTGAAATAGTTGGTGACCCAATGGAGAAGGCTACGCTTGAAGCTTTGGGATACACTATTGACTGTAAGGATGTTGTTGTCAGAGAGATTAATGGTAAGAAGGAGAAGATCAGAATTCTTCGCCGTTTTCAATTCTCCTCGGCTTTAAAGAGATCGTCAACTATTTCTGCTATTGGATCCAAAACCTTAGTTTCTGTTAAAGGTGCCCCAGAAACTATTGGTAAAAGATTATCAAATGTCCCTGAAAATTACGATGAAATCTACAAGTCATTCACTCGTTCCGGTTCCCGTGTCCTCGGTCTAGCGTACAAAACATTAGAAGACAATATTAGTTCAGCTAAAGTCAACAAGATTGAACGAGAAGATATCGAGAATGGTTTGACCTTTGCTGGTTTCATTGTTTTTCACTGTCCGTTGAAGAATGATGCCATTGAGACTATCGAAATGTTAAATGAGTCCTCACATCGCTCAGTTATGATCACTGGTGACAACCCGCTAACTGCTGTTCATGTTGCTAAAGAGGTTAAGATTGTTGAACGCGAAACTATGATTCTTGATGCTGCGCCTGAAGACGTCGAATCTCATGATCTGATCTGGAGAAATGTTGACGAGACCATTGTGAAGCCCGTGCATGCTGTTGACGCTATTGACGAGTCATTATTCAAGACCAACGACATCGCGATCACTGGTTATGCCCTCTCCAAACTGTTGGACCATCCAAAGCTGAACGAACTGATCAAACATACATGGGTCTTTGCACGTGTTTCCCCATCCCAAAAGGAATTCATTTTGACCACTTACAAACATTTGGGTTACAACACGCTGATGTGTGGTGATGGTACCAATGATGTTGGTGCTTTGAAACAGGCTCATGTTGGTGTTGCCTTATTAAATGGTACTGAAGAGGGAATGAAGAAAATTGCGGAACAAAGAAAGATCGACGCTACACAGAAAGTGTATGAAAAGCAATGTGAATTCTTCGACAAGTGGGGTAAACCCCATCCACCAGTCCCTGTTATCATTGCTCATTTGTATCCTCCTGGTCCATCAAATCCTAACTATACAAAAGCTCTTGAGAAACAAGGCATTGAAATAACTGATGAAATCAGATCTCTTGTTGCTCAATCCAATGAAATTCCAGTTGTTAGTGCCAAGGGAGAATCTATCACTCCTGAACAATCGAATATGTCGGAGAAGTTGATGTCTGCTATGAACCAGATGGAAGAGGAAAATGAAGCGCCAACTTTGAAATTGGGTGACGCTTCTGTTGCTGCTCCATTCACTTCCAAGCTTGCCAGCGTATCTGCGGTCACCAACATCATTCGCCAAGGTCGTTGTGCTCTTGTTTCTACAATACAGATGTACAAAATTCTTGCGTTGAACTGTTTGATCAGTGCTTACTCATTTTCTGTTATTTTCTTGGCTGGTGTTAAGTTTGGTGATGGCCAGGCCACTGTTTCTGGTTTAATGATTTCCGTCTGTTTTTTGAGTATTTCTAAGGGTACTCCAGTCCAAAAGCTATCTAAGCAAAGACCACAGAGTGGTATTTTCAATATTTATATTATGGGATCCATTTTAGGGCAATTTGCGGTTCACATCATCACCTTGATCTATATCACTGCTGAAATTTATAAATTGGAGCCAAGAGAGCCTCAAATTGATTTAGAGAAGGAATTCAAACCGTCTTTACTAAATACTGGAATTTTCTTGTTGCAACTTGCACAGCAAGTTTCCACCTTTGCTGTCAATTACCAGGGTAAACCTTTCAAGGAGAGTATTAAGGACAACAAGGGTATGTACTATGGTTTGTTGAGTGTCTCTGCACTTGCCTTGGCTGGCTCTACTGAATTCATTCCAGAATTGAATGAAGCCATGAAATTTGTTCCAATGGATTCGCTATTCAAGGCAAAACTGACTATTACTTTGCTTTTGGACCTAGGTATTTCATGGGTAATCGAGCTGACTTTGAAGTATTTCTTCATGGATGACAAGCCAGCTGATATTGCGCTGCGTGTTTAAATGAGTTGAGACCAAAGCAAACTGTACATATCGTTGCAGCGAACTTGATAAACGAATTGAAAAAGCACATTTATGTACAGTGAAGTTTAAGACGATTGTATATGTTTTGATCAAATAGCTTAACTCAATTAGTATGGATCAGCCTTTCATTTATGAGCCTTTTTCTCAAACGATCTTTTAGTTCATTTACGCTGAATTCTTTCCACCTCAACACTGAGGCATTCCGACCTGTAAACAGCACGAAATCAGTTGGAAATTCTTGAGAAAGCTTACTAATTAGATCGATCGCTTCATTTTCAGCGAGTGCGTTGGTTAATGACAGGCTGCTGACAATTCTTTCAGTGAGCTCTCTGACCGAATGCGGCTGATCTGGTCTGAGGGAAGAGAGAATTTCCAAAAGTTGCCCAAGCTTATCGAAGAGATAAACATCGTACTTGTCTTCGCGTGATATCTGGTTTTCCAATCTATGTTTCTCCCTTTTTTTGATTCTCTGTAATAGAGATAAATTTGAGGACTTGTCTATTTTAGGTCTTTTAGTATGTTTCTGAAGAATTTCTTTCTTTTGTCTTTTGAAAGTTTTGGAGCTCACTGCTCCATTATAAATGGAGGACTTGTCTAAAGCTGGAATCTCATACCACTTATTCTGATTACTTTCAAACCAATCAATAAGCTTCTGTTCAAATATTGCGATTCTCTTGTCAACCATGGAAAGAGCCAGTGTGTCTTTCGCGTAATCAGTATCCACAACGATGTCATTGGTAGCATCAAGTTTTAGCTTGGCAAAATCAGGCCAAATGTAAGCCACTTGTAGAATATCCGTCATTCCAAGATTCAAACCCGTAATAATTCTTATTTGGGGAAGGATTGAATGCAACTTCAAATCAGCGGTATGGTTAAGAATATTGATTATCAAAACGTTATCTATTGCCTTAAAAACCTTCTTTACTCGCTCCAGATGTGCCTGTAGGTCCAGTCTGGCAACATACTTTCTGTTAGCTGTTCCCTCTTCCTTCGTCTTTAGCCCCGTATCTATGCTTTTTAATATTTCTGGGTACCATCTGGCAGCGACATCAGGGTGTGCTTTCACCTTGCTGTAGAATAGAGACTTTGCTACAGGTTCGCCGATTATTGGCTTGAATTGGAAATCAACAGTCTGTTTTCTTAGTTTCTCGCGCTCATCTCTCTCATTTAGCAAACTTGGTGATAGTTTAAATGGTTTTAGTGTGGAGTTCAGCTTCACATTTTGAAAGAATTCAATCGATATTCTGGACGGTCTCTGTGGTACAATGGCTTTATGAATATTTGATATGCAGACTCCACTGGTGAGGTACTCCAAGGTTTGACCCACATTGCAGAAAATAGTATTAGGTCGAGGAGTGACAGTGATCCATTCTCCTAGCAAACTTTGAACTTGAATGGATCCCTCTTCTAGTGCCGGCTGGAAACGAAATGTGAGGAAACCAGAGTCCGTGTGAGTTGGACATCTCTGGTCTGATGCATTTTCCCCCATTCCATTTAGTACCTTTCTTGAAGGATAATGCATAGCTTTCATTCCAGAAAAGTTATTCTGTTGATCTTTAAAGTTAATGTACTCGTTGGCCTCAGTATCTTTAATCTTGAGCGTATCAAAAATGGCCCTGGTGATCAGAATTGATAGTTGATTCAGAGCCCGGAAGAAGTCTTTGATTGATTTTTTGAAAAAAGGTAGCTTCTCCTCAGATGGATATTGGTTTGGTCCCACTAGATTGTCATATAAATTCTCGGCCTTCATCCCGCTGTCAATGGACCCAAAATCAATCTGTTCTCTCAAATCTACTTGACTACCTGCGTTCTCATGCCCAAGTGCACTATATCCTAAGAAATGCTTGGATTGGGCTATTTTAATTTGTTCCTTTTCCGCATGACTCAGGCTAAAGAAACTCTCCACCTCTTGGTTAAGCGCAGTTAAGATGTTCTGATCCAGATACCCACCATAGTTGGAGATGAAGAAAAATCCATAATCTATAAGTGCATGCTTCAACTCTGCCAGTAGTTTGTCTCTATTTGATTCAAGCAGCGACAAGTCAATCTCAGGAATCGTATTCTTATAGATCATTCTGGCTAAAGTTCTTTCAAAAGTTTCGCTTTGATGAAGATTTGAGCATTAATCTTCTCTTTTTGGATCTTGCCGCTTTGGGAAATTTCCGACCCTACAATGACCATCCCCGCCCGGAATAATAGAGAGAGGCTCTCTTCACCCCAGCTTTCAAATTCAAAGTCCGGGTAATGGAATATCCGGTTTCCGGAAAATTCTTTAGCCGGGTAACAAGATCTGTGACTTGTCGACGAAAATTTCTCCATTTTACTTTTGCCTTTCACCTTTTCAAAACATTACAAACTTACGTTAAAAAACCAAGATGTTGTCTAACAACCTACGTGCTTCTTTGCGTAACGTATGTTCTTTGAATTAGTGCTAATGGGAATGTTCTGGCTTTGAACCGGCAATCTGTGTATTGATCACAACGATTGTTGCTAATGATGGGTCAGCTCGGTCCCCACCTCGCCCCTGTGGTTTTTTCTGGTATGAAGAAGTTTACTAACGCTTTTCCAATAGTCACGTCTACCAACTTTGTCCCGTTTCAACTCCAATGGTAAGGTCCAAGGCCAAGTCATTGGTATTGACTTGGGTACCACCAACTCAGCTGTTGCCGTCATGGAAGGTAAAGTTCCAAAGATTATTGAAAACGCCGAAGGTGCTAGAACCACCCCTTCTGTCGTTGCTTTTACCAAAGAAGGTGAAAGATTGGTTGGTATTCCAGCCAAGCGTCAGGCTGTCGTCAACCCAGAGAACACCTTGTTTGCCACCAAGCGTTTGATTGGTCGTCGTTTCGAGGATGCTGAGGTCCAAAGAGATTTGAAGCAAGTCCCATTCAAGATTGTCAAGCACTCCAATGGTGATGCTTGGTTGGAGGCTCGTGGCCAGACTTATTCTCCAGCTCAGATTGGTGGTTTCGTGTTGAACAAGATGAAGGAAACTGCTGAAGCATACTTGGGTAAGTCTGCCAACAACGCTGTCGTCACTGTCCCAGCTTACTTCAATGACTCCCAGAGACAAGCAACCAAGGATGCCGGTCAAATTGTCGGTTTGAACGTTTTGCGTGTCGTTAACGAGCCAACTGCAGCTGCTCTAGCTTACGGTTTGGAGAAATCTGAGGCCAAGGTTGTTGCCGTCTTTGACTTGGGTGGTGGTACCTTCGACATTTCCATCTTGGATATCGACAACGGTGTCTTTGAGGTTAAGTCTACCAACGGTGATACTCACTTGGGTGGTGAGGATTTTGACATTGTCCTTGTCAGACACATTGTTGAGCAATTCAAGAAGGAGAACGGTATTGATTTGGAGAATGATCGTATGGCCATTCAAAGAATTAGAGAGGCCTCCGAGAAGGCTAAGATTGAGTTGTCCTCTACTGTTTCCACTGAGATCAACTTGCCTTTCATTACTGCCGATGCCTCTGGTCCAAAACACATCAACACTAAGATCTCCAGATCTCAATTTGAGAGTTTGGTTGAGCCACTAATCAAGAGAACCATTGACCCAGTCAAGAAGGCCTTGAAGGATGCTTCTCTATCCACTTCTGACATTGGTGAGGTTATCTTGGTCGGTGGTATGTCTAGAATGCCAAAGGTTGTTGAGACTGTCAAGTCTTTGTTTGGTAAGGAACCATCTAAGGCTGTCAACCCAGACGAAGCTGTTGCCATCGGTGCCGCTATCCAAGGTGCTGTCTTGGCTGGTGAGGTTACTGATGTCTTGTTGTTGGATGTCACCCCATTGTCCCTAGGTATTGAGACCTTGGGTGGTGTTTTCACCAGATTGATTCCAAGAAATACCACTATTCCAACTAAGAAGTCCCAAATCTTCTCCACCGCTGCTGAGGGTCAAACCTCTGTTGAGATTAGAGTTTTCCAAGGTGAGAGAGAGTTGGTTAGAGACAACAAGTTGATTGGTAACTTCACCTTGTCTGGTATCCCACCAGCTCCAAAGGGTGTCCCACAGATTGAAGTCACATTTGACATTGACGCCGATGGTATCATCAATGTCTCTGCCAGAGACAAGGCTTCTAACAAGGATGCCTCCATTACCGTTGCTGGTTCTTCTGGTTTGTCTGATGCCGAGATTGAAAAGATGGTCAACGATGCTGAGAAGTACGCTGAGCAGGACAAGGCCAGAAGAGAGGCTGTTGAGAACGCCAACAAGGCTGACCAAACCATCAACGACACTGAGAAGTCATTGAAGGAGTTTGCTGACAAGGTTGACAAAACTAAGGCCGAGGAGGTCAACAAGCAAATTGCTGACTTGAAAGAATTGGTTGCTCGTGCCCAAGCTGGTGAAGAGGTTGACGCTGAGCAATTGAAGACTAAGACCGATGAGTTGAGAACCTCTTCGTTGAAGGTTTTCGAGGACTTGTACAAAAACCAGGCCAACGAGTCCAAGCCAGAAGAAGAGAAGAAGGATTAATTTTGATCTAACTCTTTGGTTTATGGGTTTTGGTTAATGTTCACGACAAATGCTGGAACAAGAACACGTGATACTTGTGCTTATAAATAGTGGTGTATTGTTGTGTTCCTCTGATGGCTGTAATTGTATATAGGTTTAAAAGAAAGATAGTTTGAATGCTGGCTTGTAGTTTTCTTTTATCATAGTTGGGCTATGTTATCGGGAGTGACAGCTCCAATCACAGACAGCCGCCTTTTAAAAGAAAAAAGATGTCAACAAAACCAATCTGAAGATAAAACCATTTCCCTTCAAAACCAGAACAATGGCTCTTCAGGCGACTCCACTAACTAAGATTATCCTTCTTTCGGGCGTACTTGCTGCAGGCTTTCTCCTAATCATTCTGAGCTGTGCCCTCTGGTCCAATTGGTATCCCCTTTATGTTGGTATGTTACAACCACTAATATTTCTATCAAATGTAAACTACTGACAGGCTGTTTCTTTAGTTGGAATCTTCCTGATAGCACCTCTACCAAACCTCATATTTGATAGGAGTGACTTCGATGACTTTATGGGTGATTCTTCCGGGTAAGTTCAATCCTAAGCTGCTTGTTCTCTAGGACATGTACTAATATCTATCCTCTTAGCGGTTCAAATGATCTATCTAAATTTGTAACTGGTGTTCTGGTGGTTTCTGGTGTTACACTTCCAATTGTGCTTTTCCACTCCAACCTTATCAATCTGAAAGCATTGATCATGAGTATCTCTGGTGGTTTGCTGATCTATATCTCAATAATTGTGTTCATTCTTTTCTTCCAGGAACAAGAAGAAGAGTACTGAATAAAACAATGATATGAACCCTTTCACAATATCCGACCTATAATTGGCGATATCTGAGTAGATGTGATCTGTAAATTCTATAGCTTCGGCTGCGATACACCTCAACATTTGTGGATCATAGCTCATCTTCATAGCTCCACTTGATGACTAAGATTGTGTGAGATTTTTGAACTTTTTATTACTCATACCAACCAACTGCACCAACCAGCATCCAGAAAGTTCCACAGATCCACAATGGCTGAATCTATTGCTAAAGCTGCCCGTGCTGCCTCAACAGTACTCAAAACTCTTTCAAATGACGAGAGAAGCTCTGCGCTTCAGGCGATCCACGACGCCCTTGCAGCCAACAAAGAAGCAATCCTTGAAGCTAATCGTCAGGACATGACCGCAGCTCAAGAGCAGAAGCTTTCTTCCTCCCTTATAAAACGTCTTGACTTAGGATCTGGCGATAAATTTGATGTGATGCTACAGGGTGTCCTTGATGTTGCTGCTCTGACAGATCCTGTCGGTAAGATTACCCTTGCAACTAAGCTTGACGAAGGTCTAGATCTCTTCCGTGTCACCGCGCCAGTTGGGGTCCTACTCATCATTTTTGAGTCCCGCCCAGAAGTCATTGCGAACATTGCTGCGTTGGCTGTCAAGTCTGGTAATGCTGCCATCTTGAAGGGTGGTAAAGAGTCCCTTCATACGTTCACTATCATGGCAAATGTTGTTAACACGACTCTTGCTCAGACCGCGGTTCCAAAGCATGCTATCCAGCTCCTTGCTTCCAGAGAAGATGTATCTGCTCTTCTGAACCAGGACAAGTATATTGATCTAGTTATTCCTAGAGGGTCTAATGAACTGGTGCGCAACATTAAGGAAAACACGAAGATTCCAGTTCTGGGTCATGCTGATGGTATCTGCTCAATATATGTGGATAAGGCTGCTGACCTCAATATGGCTGCCAAGATCGTTTTTGATGCTAAGACCAACTATCCTGCAGGCTGCAATGCTGTTGAAACTCTTCTTATTCACAAAGACCTCAGGGACAAGACACCACAAATCGTGACTAAGCTGTTGGAGGGGGGTGTTACTCTACATGCCACTGCTGAAGTGAAAGCCTCTCTACCTAACAGTGACCAAGTTGTTGATGCTCTAGAATCTGATTTTGATAGGGAGTTCCTATCCCTAGATATCGCAGTTGCCTACACCGATTCTGTTGAGGATGCGATCACCCACATCAACATCCACTCCTCTGGTCACACAGAATCCATTGTCACAGAGGATAAAGCTACTGCTGAAAAGTTTTTGAAGGCTATTGACTCTGCGGGAGTCTACTGGAACGCTTCGACCAGATTTGCCGATGGATTTAGATACGGTTTCGGCACGGAAGTTGGTATTTCAACTAACAAGATTCACTCCAGAGGTCCAGTCGGTCTAGAAGGTCTGGTAATTTACCAGTATCAGATCAGAGGCCACGGCCAAGTTGTAGGTGACTACTTGGGTGGTGGCGGTTCCAGACCGTTCATCCACCAGAACATTGACATCAGCAACGTTCAACTCTAGAAAACTGTTTGTAAAATCTTACGATCTTGATTAACTGAACGATCGTAGTATTTGGTGCTATAACGATTTATTATATGTAGATGAATTGAGAGAAAGCTACTCTTGATCTGCTTCTCTCATCTCACCCCATTGACCTCTTATTTGCGTGGTATCGTACATTCTCACCAACTTCTCTTGGCCTTCTTCTGCTTGCGAGAACGCAAATCCTCTTTGTTTTCTCATTCTTGAAACCTGTCTGACTTTCCTGATGGCCTTTTGGAACTGTTCAATTCTTGGCTTATAGTTCGTCACATTGTACTTTTGAATTTCTTGAACGTAGTGATAACTTTCTGGATAATACATTCTCTTGTAGTACTTCCATCCAAAATCCCTGATAAGGCATAGTACAGGGAGGACAAAAATCATGGCCCAGAATGTGATCGATGGATAGACGTGGGACAGCACGCCACGATACTCCTTTGAAACATTTATCAAAGGTGCAACACTAGCATAGATTGGGAAGAAGATTAACCAGAACACAAAGGAACCTGGAATAGCATAAAGGGTGAACTTGGTCCAGTTGTTGCTGATTAGTGCCGCTTTACCCAAAACAGTCAAGATAGCTGCAGTATAAATGGCAGTACCCCAAGCCCAGTGGTCCACGATTTGACCATCACCAAGCGCAAAGCCCCATCTATAGAAGAGCATAGCACCAATGAAGATAATAGCGGAATGGAAAAACCCGTTAATAACCCAACCCCAGAAAATGGTAACGTTGAAGAAAACGCCTTTTTGGCCAAGTTGGTACAACTGTGGGTACTGCTCTAAAAATCTGGCAGAAACAAATTGATCAAAAATACCAATGACAAAAGGTGGAGCAACTGTAAATAGTACATTGTAAAATGTCAAGGTCCAGGATTCAATAAGAGATTGGCCAGAGAAACCATTCTTGAAGACAAACCAAAATTGTGTCATGTACAGGGCAATGTTTTTATAGAAAGAGTAGAGAATAGCCTGTGAAATTCTCTGGTAACTCCATGAGCCGTGCACAATCAATAACTTTTTCAAAAACTTGAACTGTCCAATGGCAAAGTCAGCACTTCTTGCAGCTTGCATACCCTCCATACCACTAATACCAACACCAACATGGGCAGCCTGGATCATACTGACATCATTGGCACCATCTCCAATCGCAAGTAGCAATGCCTTTTTTTTCTTCTTAACCATCTTGACCACAAGAGCTTTCTGTAATGGAGAAACTCTACAGCAAATCACAGCTTTACAAAGACAGCCCAATTGCAAAAGCAGGTCGTCACAATGATCTAGTGCAAAACCAAGCGACTTGCCATCAATTACAAGTGCCAATGTGTTGATGTCATGCTGAGAAATCTGATATTGATTAATAGCGGCCAACTTCGATTTGAGATTCTCACGAGTGGCATCTGCTGATTCCTCATTGACAATCAAAAGATTCATATCTTCACTCAATAATTTGCAACTCAAGCCAATATTGATAGCAGTTTCTTGTCTGTCGCCCGTCAAGACCCAAATCTTGATTCCCGCATCTTGCAACACATGGATCGTCTCAGGGACACCATCTTGCAACTTATCTTCAATTGCAGTGGCGCCAAGTAAAAACAAATCTCTTTCTATTAGCTCAGCTGCGTCATCAAGTTTCTGACTTCTGTCATCCATTGAAGTTGCAGCAGCATTATGAATCTTAATCCATTCATCGTACTCCTCCTTTGGGATAGTTCTAGTAGCAATACACAGTGTTCTTAAACCTTCTGCAGCATAGTCTTCGAGATGACGGGTAGTAACAGTAACATATGGGTTGTCGTTGCTCAATCGCTCAAAAATCACAGTATCTGCGCCCTTACAGAATAATCTGATGGATCCATCTGGAAACCTCAAGATAGCCGACATTCTCTTTCTTGTAGAATTGAATTCGCAAATATTTAGCAGCTCATACTCCTTTTGATGGCCATTAATCTCGATGGTAATGAACTTTGGTTTACGGATTGTAAACTTGTAACCCAGATCGGCGCCACCTTGAACTAATGCACCTTCGTCAGGAGATGCAGCTTGATACTTGATGGATCCATCAGCCTGAAATTCTGGAATTACAGTGTGACAAGTAGCTAACAAGGTCAAAAACTCGTGAATAATGGCAGCGTCATCACCAGTTGACAGATTTTCATGAAGTTTGCTGAATGTATGGAAACCAACTTCAATACCGTCTATCATTTTGGCAGTTTTATCCTCTGGGATTTCATCAATATAGCACCTTCCTGCAATTGAACAGGACTTGAATTCCATGATGTTTCTTGTTAGAGTACCAGTTTTGTCACTAAAGATATATTCAATCTGGCCTAGTTCTTCCACCAAGCTCGAAGTTCTAACCACAGTTGGAGTATCTGACTCCTCATGGTAAAGATCTAAATCAGATGCAATCATATAGGCTTGGTAATACTTAATCAGCTCAACAGTAACAAAAAGGGAAATAGGAACCAAGTTAGAAAACAAGATCCAATAAGTTAATAAATCTTTGAAAAACAAACCAGCCTTGCTTCTATTTTCCAAGTACAAGTATTTCAGACTGGAAGAATCTGTGGTCGTCTTGACAACGTTACCAATAGAAGATACCAGTGACAAGATAATCAGCATGCCAAACAACGCAATGATCTGCAGGTTAATGATTCGTTCAACAGCAGTTCGCTTAATTGGGGTAGCAGTGGCATTACGCATCAGCTTAGTCTCATGACCAGTGAACACAACAAGACCATGAATCCAACCAGTATTCCTTAATGTCGCCCCTCTCAAGAGCAACTGTTCTGGTGAGAGTGGGTACTCCTTGTTATACAAATTCAGTGTACCTTCGTAAGTATAAAGACTAGAATTTGGCTGTTCAGATAAAACCTTACCCCTCATAGCGATCAAGTTAGCAGGTGATACCAAATGGCATGTTTCAGGGATTGCTTGTTTGATCTTCAAGTTTGTTTCACCGTCTAAATTAGCAGTTTCAATGTAACAAAGACCTTCGGGTTCAGATGAAGACAGAATTATAAGATCTGCTGGAACAGGTTCTTCAGATCTGACGCTGACAATGTCGCCCACAGAGACATTGATCCACTTTTTGCTGATAAACTCACCGTGATCTGGAGATAAGATATCAACTCTTGAATGGTTCAATTCCTTGTCTGAATTTGCTCTTTTCAAGTCCTCAGTGATTTCCTTAGCTGCTGAAACCAAAAGCACAACCAGCAGTGTACCAATGGTAGTATATCTGTTTGTTGGTGACACATTTGGAACTTGCTGAATGATGGATGTGAACAAGAAGAAAAGGTTTGCATATTTTGAAAACTCCTGAAATAAGAACTTTGGAAGAAACGTGGCGATGTTGTACTTCGTAGTTGAAACATGGTTATCACCATAGCCGAATGCATTATTGGATGTTTTGTCATTTAGATGGACGATTCTAGGACCCTCCTGTAAGATAGCTGAACGCTTTCTTCTTCTAATTTTATCCCAAATTCGCCCAATATGGAATTTGCTTTCACTTTCAATGGGCTCGTCAGTGAATGGTTTCGATGGAGATTGTCTGCGGTTAGCAGGATCTCTGAATGGATCTTCGTTGCTCTTCGACATATCTTGCAATGGTATCCCCATATCCTGATATTCATGTGAAAATCCCAGTTTTTGCTTCATGCTAGAGTAGAATCCATTCGGTCCCCGCTGTTCGTTTGCAGAGCTAGTACCCTCATCCAAATCATTGAGGATGTACTTGTCGCCAAAAGGGTCATCAAAGTTTACAGTCTCTTCTTTGATTCTACCCTCACGTATGTCACGGAATTGTTCGTCTTCCACATTGTTGTAACCACTTGGAATAAAGAAGTCATCTCCAAGAAGGTTTCCGTTGTTCTGATTTGACTGGTTTGTATTATGGCTATCGATGAAGCCTGAAGCAGGTTCGCTGCTCAACAGATCCACATCAAACAGCGTATTATCGTCAGATCTATGACCTACCATGTCTGAACGTGTTTTCTGTGTTGTAACTTAGGTGGTGCAATTGATCGAGAGCCTACCTAAATAGCGCAGTGACTTTTCGATATCGTGTAAACCAGCGGTGTGGCCTTACCAGAAACGAACTACGCCTCGGAAAAAGGGGGTACAACTGAGAAATCACAAGCTAACCGTAATGTACAATTGTAGAACCCAAGATGCGCTTTGGCATCATCTTTATGTATCTAGACCCAATAGAAATGCAAAATAAATCAGATTAAAAACAAGGACAGTGCGTTGAATCTATGCGTTGGAAGAAATAACGTTACCCAAAGCAGGCTCCTCTTCATACTCAACCTCAATTCTTGCACGTCTCTTCTTTGCTCTCTCCTCCTTCGCAAGTTGTCTCTTGCGCTTCTTGGAATCAGCTTCCTCATCACTTGAATCGTCACTAGAGGAGTCCTCACTCGCTTCCTGCTCATTCTCGTCACTACCTTCGAGCCATCTCTCCAAATCCTCAACATCAACCAAATCCTCTTCACCATCATCCTCAATGTACTCAATCTCACCGACGTCACTGTCTTCTTCTTCCTCCATTTCAGAGTCATAATCTGACTCTTGCTCAATGCCATCTTCCTCCTCCACGTTACCAAGAACCTTCTGCCAGATCTTCTCATCAACATTGAGTGGTTTATCACCATAAGCACCACTCTTTAGTCTATCAAGCAGCTCCTTCTCAATGGCCTTCTCGATTTTAGCTGCAGCTAAAGCCTTTCTTTCCCTGTTTTCTTCTCTTCTCTTCACTTTGTGCTTCACACCAACGTAGTGTCTTTCATCCTCTCTAAGGGCTAAACGACGCTCAGTAATAGCAACTTGTGTCAGTCTGGTGAGTCTCTGTTTGCACTTGTGGATTAAAAACTTGTTCCAGTATAATAAATGTTGATCAACTTGCTCCAAAGCCTTAGTATAATTCTTAGATAACTTTATTCTCTCCCATAGTTTAGCTGGTGTATGCGCTCTTTCTACTGTCTTCATGTATAGGTATAATTTACCGTCAACCTGCTTCACCGTGGCATATTTAGCATTAGCTAGAGGACAGGCCTGTCTGGAACATAAACCACTAACATTGTACTCGTTTCTGCAGAAATTCTGTTCTTTGGTGGTTTTCAATTTAAAAGCACAGAACTGTTGGTTGATAACTTGCCAGATGATTTCGTCAGACATTGCTGCTGGATATGTAGTTCCGGACGATGATGTAGGTACGTTCAGCTTATTTGAGTTTACTTTTTTAAAAAAAATTTTTTATCTCCCAATTGTTCTAAAAAGGGAAACATTCGCGTGACAAGCTCATCGGGGGTTACCCGTCTATAGATCAACTCTGCTAATCGGAGACGTAAAACCTCGAAAACCGCTTCCTTCATCGTTCAAAACATATATATCCAGTAAAAGGTATTTACTTAATATCATATCCACGTTGAAGCAGTTCCTTGTAGAGCAGTTCATTGTAGAGTAAGAAAGAGAAGTACCATCTAGAAAGACTAAAAGGCATTGGCACAAAGGCAAATGATAAAACAGCAGTTCTGGCTGACTCAGCACAGGTGTCACAACTCGCCTTACTCAATTTGCTGTTTCCAATCAATTTGCACAGTATTAAAATAGATACAAGTACAATGACATTTACTATTCTTGGTTTCCAAGTCTTCAACCTTAACGATTACGATGTCAAGCTTTTCGCAAAGTACGCCGAGGACCAGCTCTACATTGCCAAATTTCAACTTCTTGACAAATACCCAGATCTTAATAGCCAGGACGAGGGTAGTTCCCAAAGATTCGACAAACTGCAGTTTACTACCAATGGAACTCATGATGTTTTGAAGAACTTTCCATTCTCAGCGCTCTTCAAAAGCGAGCTGACAATGGTTAAGCCAATCAACACCCGTTTGAGCAACTTTGTCTCTCTGTTCAATGAAGAATATTACTACCTCCTGAATTTGTACACTGACAATCAGTCTACATCAAAGAATATCGAAGCATTTTTATCTAAACTGGGGGTATCCACAATTGAAGTTGAAAGTTTTTCAGTGTTCATTACAGGCAAGATTAATGAATTAGATGAGAAGATTTTCAAGGAGTCGTTGGGAAAGGACAGATTACAAAAGAGAATAAACCCAAAGATCCCTAGAGAAATGAAGATTATATCCCAACACATTAAGATCATAGAAGATGATGAGTCATACGCTGAGAGTTATGCCCAATTGTTCCACGAATTTGATGAAGAATTCATCCATTCTCAAGCGGACAAGTTTCAATTCACTGCCTCTACCACGCAGAAGAATATTTAGTCATTGTACAGTCTTTTTTCTACGTTGAATTATCATATGAACCTTCTTTATCAAAAGTGTATGTCTTTAACAGATAGTTTCCAAGCAAGTATTCATTTCCTCTTCAGTAAGTGATTTGATGTATAAGCACTTACTCAACACCTCCTCATTAGGTTCAATGTGATACAGCATAGACCACTGGATGCATTGAATCAATGATCTAACAATCTTGGAATCATGCATGAATTTTCCGAAATTTACCTTGTTGTCCAAACAACTATGCTTTTCCCTATTGAAAATAAGATCTGACAAATACAATCCCAAGAATGGGACACATCCCAAGGATGGTCTCAGCATGTTGATATTGTTTCTTAAGTTGATGAAGTTCCTCATCGGAGATGCAACTGTTTCGAGGTTTTTGAAAATCAAAATGTCACCTGGTTCAACGATGCGCCATGTGTCTTTCAATCTCATGATTTTATCAGAACCTAAAGCTAGGAGAATCTGCATTAGTGTAGAGTAGTTTTGCAACTTCTTGCAGTGCTCAGCAATATGAATGAATCTCTGAATGGTTAATTTTCTTAATATCACGTCCTTGGTTAACAAAATCTCTGAAATGATCCAGTTCACAGTTAGATTGAACCTGGAGATGCACAAATTAATGCCTTGGATTTCAGCACTCTGGATTAATAACTCAAGCCAACTATTGATAGGAGATAAATGGCTGGAGTCCCATTTGAAATCAACCAATTCTTTCCAATCAATCTCCAACAGACAGTCTTTTTCAATCAAAGTTAACTGCTCAGATAATGTTTTAGAATCATAGTTCAGAATGAAAGGTACATGTTGTTCCGCATTCGAAACCATCAAAGCTTCATCAATGATGTTTCTGTGCAGTAGAAGCTCCAGTAAAAGCTTTGAATTATTAATGTCACACGCAATATCCTTCTGTTTCACAGGAGTTAATGAAAGCAACTTGGTCTTTCTTCTCCCATCAATTGATGTGAGCTCTTTGGCCTGTGGAGTGGGGGAAATCCTTAGTGATTCAACCTTTTGCAGTAGTTCGCTCGTATGAACTGATGAGGAGCGTGAAGGGAACTTTCTGCGTTTATAATTGCCCTCCAATTTAAGCAACGCCATAGCAATAGGATCCTCATGCATTGATCCATCCCCTATAGCGGCAAGCTCCGCCATAACATCACTGTCCACCCCGGGGTATGGAATAGCCATCTCATTTGACTTAATTGAGTCAATAAGACTGAGTGACTTGGAGCGTTCACCACCATCTCCATCCAAAAGAGGCTCGGCTGTATAGTCGTTATCCCGTGTGACAGAAATATTGACGATTCTTTCATTTCGAGCAAAATCAGTAAATACAGAGTTTCCAGAAGTATTTGAGAAGGTGATGTTGTCCGATCTTGACGCTAGGTATGAACCCCTGGTATTCTTTGATTTGACCTGGTTGAATTCGGCAGTCTCAGTAATAAAGGAAGCATTGGAAACCCTTCTAAAAGAGACGGATCTATCCAATTCAAGAGGGGATTGAGGCTTCGATGTAGATCTAAAGACAGAGGCGCTTTCGTTGAGAGGTTTGATTGGAGATATGTGCGGCGTAGATGAGATCAACCCATCATTGGCTGTAGTCGGTGGTGGAGTCATTGGTCCATGAGAGGAGATACTGTGATTACTTTCAGATGAAGAGTTTGGTAAGTCCATTTCTTCTAGCTTTCTGGAAGACTCTTCGAATGAAGATATGAAAGAATCCAAGTCATCGTAATTAGAGTCCCCAGTTGCGTTCTTTTCACTCTGAGTTGATGCTTTTGGATCCAACTCATCTTCACTGGTGTCAATAACTTCTGGCCTATGCTCATTCAGCGTATTGTTTGGCAGACTAACTTGCACCTTATCAAAGTTGACTATTCTTGCTGGTGATCGTGGAGGAATATCACAGCCAGAAGACTCCAAAGGAATTACATTTTCTCTGTTCAGCACCAGCGGAATCTCAATCGGTGTGACTTCGGTCTGATTTAACTCCGGGCCATTGTAAATCTCAAACTCCCTATGCTCAACACCTAACGTTGACTTGCTGTTGGGCCTTGGACTTGAAACATCACTGGCCACTACCTGCTGACTTATCGTGTTTGGCGTGCTCTCAGAAAGAATAGAACTTGCAAAACTGTGACGATCTGGTTCAGCATTCTCTTCGAAGTCATTATGAGGACTTCCACTATCGACTTCAAAGTTAAACTCTCTCAAATCTGAAACGGCCCTTTTCTTCTTCAAACCATTCTCATTAACCTCTTCCGTCATTGAGGTGTGTACATTCTCTTTTGAATATTTGGAATCGTATGAAATGTACGATTTATTATCTCCATTCACTAACTGCTTCAAAGATATCACACTTCTCGATATGTTAGATATGGTTGCACAAATATTCATAGTATCAACATTCGAGGGAGCTTTGACTAGTTTTTTTGACTCATTAGGAGCAAAACTAAAAGAAGTTTCTCTATGATTCAAACCAAGCCTGTGGCTGTATTTATCCATAAGTTCATTATGAAACTTTACTAGATACTCCAATTCGTCAATAGTTCGGGCACCTAAAATGTCAAATCTTTCCTCAACCAATTCGTTCAATCGTCTGTTGCTTAATTTAGGGACTGACACAACACTTCTCATAAACTTTTCCGGGTACTTCTCACTTTGGCTGATATTATGCTCATTGTTAGTCTGGAAGGTCTTCATCCAGCTTTCAATGAGCGGTATCAGACCACGTTTTGGTTGCGGCTTGGAAACAGGGGGTAAAGGTACCACAATATCCATTTTCTTGACTGGAGTTGGTGGAATTATACTAGAGAGTGTTGATGACACTGGAAAGTCTGTCGCATCTCTGATGGCATTCTTTGAGTTAGAATAGAACTCTGGTGTCAATGAAGTATAGAGTGATTGTGAGGGTTTTGTAGTAGATTTGCAGACACCCTTTTTCAAGTTTAGGTTTGAATTTTTCAAATTGAGTAGAAGCTTCGGATCATGTCTAGCTTCAGTCGTGATGGAAGGCATTGGTAGCTTGTGTACCTTATTTGGGTCAAAAGTTGAGAGCACCGTAGAGTTTCTTACCATCGGATTAGTCTGTTGATCAATAGCCATTGTTGAAAATCTCTTATATTTGCTGTCCTGTGGACCAACTTTAAGAGTGAAAGTATAGTAGTCCTCAACTATAACCTTTTCATCCCATGATCTGTTGCAACATTCGGTCCACGTTTTCTTCAAGTTTGCGATTATTCGCTGAACAAAGACTTCGTTATGAATGATTCCGTTTATATACCCAATAAATAGGGTCCTTAATTGTTTCGAAGCAAGAAAGTCTTCACCAAAATAATTCAGTATCCAATGCCTTATCACAACAAAGGTTCTGATCATCACAAGTTTCCCTGTATTGTGGAGCTTCTCATGTGAGAGGTTGTCAATTAGTTCAATACTCCATTGAAGTCTTAACATTAACACTTTTAGCAGAGACTCTGGTGATATAAATGATCTGAATGTCAAGAAGAAGTCACCAATGAGTTGATAATCAATCTCCGAGGAAGAAGTGAGCATAGCAATCAGTGATACCAGATCATAATAGTTCTCATACTTCTTCTGATTTGAGGTCGAGGTTACTAGAGGCTCGCATAAACTCTTTCTAGGAGGATTGAAGACTGATGTAGTGAGAGACTCAACATCATAGTCTATGATATCAGTCATTGGTCAAAAAGCTAGCTAGGAGAGCTGAGTTTGGCTAGGTGACAATGGAGATTATGTGACAGAGCAAAATTCCAGTACTTGTCAAAAGAAATCAACCCAAGAAGCGGTGATAGCAACAGTCAGATAAGATAAACAAATATAAAGCTCGTCGATTAAGAGGGTTGTGTTCTTTGGTTTTTCTTGTTTTTATTTTTGATAGAATGAAAAAAAAAGCCCTCGATGAAAGAGGTTACCGAGACAACGAGGCAGATCTGAACACTAAATGTAAACAAAGCGTGCCTGTCAAGAAAAAAACGCGACAACACAAGGAAACGCGTTATTGTTCAACTGTTTAGATCTTGAAAAGTCAGGCATGAGATAGGTGAGACAGGGATCAGGGTACTCAAACCTAATACATAGAAACGCCAAGGCATTTTGTATTCTATTCTGGACTATGATCCCTATAACTCCAACCTAAATATGGATTATGGTATTACGTGAATTCATAGTCTATCATCTACACTGTGCCAAGTAATTCTGAACTTACACGGGCTTACATAAACTGTCGAAATCAAAAAGTGATGGTGAAATTCGGCATTTCGTAGCTATTATCATGAGTCAACATGCCATCTCATCAACCTAACCAGACTCTATTCCACGTCAATGAATTAGTGGCGGGATTCAATCAATTCAGGTAATTTTTGAATATTCTCACCTTCGTAAATAATTTTGTAAACGGCCTCAAAGAGTGGGAACTCCTTTTGCAAACCTTTCGTCGCTAACAGTTCATGTACCTCCTTGCAAGTAATAACACCTTGAGCTGACTGGCCGTTGAGAAGCTCTGCTTCACACTCACTCGCAGTCTTTCCAGTAACAGCCATATGCCTGGCAAGTCTTACATTTCTACCACCAGAACAAGTGGTAATCAGATCCGCGACTCCAGCAGACTCTTTGTAGAACGTATCTTGTGAAGTATCACCAGGGAAGAATACCTCAGCAAACTTCACGATCTCGTTTAAGCCAAATCTTTGTATAGCCGCTGCGGCGTTATCGCCCCAATTAACACCTTCTACAAAACCCACACCTAGAGCAACAATGTTCTTCAATGCGCCAGCAAGAAAGACGCCTGGAACATCCTCAACGACACGAACATGGAAGTATGGTCTATGGAAGGCCTCTTTTAAGACATCCCTATCAATATCATGACCATGCCCTTGGAAGTCGACTGGCAAGTTATAGGCAACAGTCGTCTCAGACCATTTCTCCTCAGCAACTTCAGGTGCTAGATTTGCTCCAGATAGCGCACCGCAGTGAATCCTCAAGTTTTCGTGAATGATGGTGGAGAAGAGCTTGCAACCCCCGGGTGATACCTTCAACCCTTTCAAGCATGATATTGCACGCGCGGTCGGTTTCCAAGTCGCATTCTCGTTCATGTTCTTGAAAATTGATGGTAGAAACTGGTGAGGAACGTTAAAGACAATTAAATCAGCATCCACAACAGCCTTTGCAATATCCGGTTCTGCATGGAGGTTATGTGGTAATTTTATCCCTGGCAAGTATTTCACATTCTCCTTTTGCTCATTTATGATCTCTGTAAGTTTCTTACCTCCAATCATCTCATCGTACACCCACATGTCGACTCTCTCCTCAAAGAGGTGCGGCTTCAGAGCAGCATTCTCTGAAAGTACTTTTGCGATAGTAGTCCCCCAGTTCCCAGATCCTATGACGGTTATCTTGTAAGGTTTGAAGGGAGAAAGTGACGCCTGCGCGTTGGAAAACAAATGGTCACCGTGACAGTGAAAATGACTTGAGTGCATTGTTGATGCGAGTATTCCTTATGGTTCGTTTTCAATGTGTCATTTTTCCATTTTTAAGTTGTTTGTAAAGCGCATCGGGTGAGGGTGTTACTAAGAGCAATTTGTGGTAAAGGTGATGCCTTGAAATCTGGCTTATTCCAAAACCTGCATCCGCAATCAATGCATCTCCTGATTTAAGCAGCACACAACATCTACCCCTATTACTACTTAGGGATGGCAACAACTTACAAGACGCCGACTTCGTTTTAAACTCCCAACCTTCCTCTGGGATCGTGTTTTTCGAACCAAATCCCCGGAGTGCAATACCAACTGTGAGCCTTTTAATCTGTTCAGATCTGCGGTGTTTTTTATTGCCTATCATATCTATCATATGCTCCAGATAACCAAGAACCCTTAACTGGAATCAACATACCCACCTCGGTAGTCGGCTCCTAACGCCAAATACTAAAGCAGCGGTCACGTGTGCGGATTGTGAAGCATTAAGCGAGACAGACGCTGCAAAGATATAGATCTCAAAAGTTTTAATCAAGAGGCGCTCAGGTTTTATCAAGACTTAGATATTTTCTAATTTAGTCAACAACACATATTTGAGTGGTTGCAGTTTACTATTTAGATACTATACAGGTGTCAAAATGATATACACTTGGTAATAGACGAGAAATGAAGGATTACTGTCAAAATCTCAACACTAAAATATACTTAGATATATCAAACAATCACAGAAAAAGAAAAAAACACGTGATACTTAAGCTTCTTTGATACCCTATTCTACCTTATAGTAAGTACCCTTTTCGTCGAGGTCACATTTGCATTTAAATGCACAGATATTTCGTTGACTTCAGGCCAGTGTCTCTGTGTGTTTACGAGACGTTTTAGATACCGTTGTATTGTATTGTTGTTGCTTCTGTAATACGGTAAGCAGGCGCCTTTAATGGTTCAACAAAGCGCTTGTGGTTTAAGGGCATAATGCGAAGTTGCCATCTTCGAGATCCCGGTTCGACTCCGGGCTGGCGCACTTTTTTGAATCCGAAAAGTGAGGAGATACAACGTTTACTTTTATGTACTTCTCTTTGAATCTCACCTAACCCATAATTTCAAAAAGTAATGTCTACACAATCAGGTATTCCACCAACATGCAGACTTATTTCTGCTTTTAAGGCATTTGTTGCTGACGAAGAACCGCTTTTGACAGCCCATATCATCAATGAGACAGTGGACCTGAAAGAAACCTTTAAAGGTCAATCTCTTGAATCAGCTCTCTCCTCCATGAAGGATACGATCAGTGATTCAGAAGCTCAATATATCTTCATCAAAAGTGAGTCGGGAGAAAAATCATTCACATTTGTCGCCTACGTTCCTGACTATGCGACTGTGAAGGACAAGATGCTCTATGCCTCCTCCAAGAACAATTTGATACGGTCATTGGGCTCAGAATATTTCAGCCACGTTCTTTTCTGGAATGACATTAATGAAGTGGACTACCAAAATTGGGTTCAAACGATTACCACAGACTCTGCTGCAATTAGTAAATCCAACGAAGAGAAGGAGTTGGAAAAGATCAGAGAAATGGAGTTAGATACATTGGCTCATTCGACATCAACGAGAAAACAGCTTGTTAGCCACTCCAACGAATTCAGCTTCAGGTTTCATGACAACACTCAAGGACTGGATTTGAATGAGAATGAAGTATTGTCGTTCAACATTGACCTCCCAACAGAAATGATCTTTTTATCCAACACTTCTAAGATAGCTACACCTAAAGACATTATAGAAGTCATCTCACCAAGCTATCCACAGTTCACTGTTTTGAAATATAATTCCAGCGTCTTTTTTATCTACTCATGCCCTTCTGGCTCCAAAGTTAAGGAGCGCATGGTTTATGCCTCGAATAAGCAAGGTTTTATCAGGCACTTTGAGAAGCAGTTTAGCCCTTTTGCTAAATCCATTGAAATTGGTGACCCTACCGAATTAGAATTGTCTGAGATTGAACAAGAAGATGGGGCAACTAAGAAAGATACCAACATGGCCTTCAGCAGACCATCCAGGCCTGGGCGTAGAAGATAGGTACACATCTATAAAGAGATTCATAAAATTCATTAGTTCTGTAGGGTCTATAGTCTTCTTAGAGCCTCATTGACATGAAATTCGGTCATTTGTTCGAAGTCATTGGTCACATGATCGTTATCTTGGAGACATATATCGTACAGAATATGACTCACATTCCTATTGATTGCAGTGTATTGCTCCTCGGTAAGATTCCCTTTTTGGTAGATGGGCTTCAATTTTGATCTTACTATTCCTTGGAGCCTCGTTTTCTGTTCAAAAGTTAGCTCCTTGGAAGCTGCGTCATCCATTGGTAGTTTTCCCTCTGACTTATTATGGATCGGTGCTTCATTCTCATCAATAGGCAAAACAGGAGATAGCGACGGTGAAACGGAGGAACTGTTCATGGATGCTGGGGGTGATGACGTTAAACTTGGAAGACTATAGCTGCTCCTCGACTGCAGAGGGATTTGATTCCTTGTTTGACGTTTGAGATTTGCAAATTGTGTCTGTCTATTGTCCTTTATCTCTCTCAAGATCTGATTGATAAGTGACGAGCTATTTTCATTGGAAACTGGCGGCGGTGGTGTGGCAAGAGGTGTTGTAGCAAGAGGTTTTTGTTTCCTAGTTCTGCTAGAAGGCTTCTTGAACTTTCTTTCAGTAATTGGAGCAGCAGAAGAGCTTGAGGATGATATAGCTTCAGAAGGAAAAGAAATGTAGGTGTCTGGCATCTTTCTGGCTTGCTCAAACACTTCCCAAGCGTGCCGTTCTTCTGATGACATCAGTAAAGTCACATCTATAATTTCACTAGCTTCATAACCAGTTGGAATATTCAAAGAACCTCTGTGTTGGTTGTAGACCCTATTTGTTATGGTGCTGTTTCTGGATCTTCTAAACCTCGAAGGTCTCTCAATGTTACGTTGTTCAGCATCACACATTGGACACACCCAAAAATCAACAGAGTTCAATCCCAAGCACGCATAATGAAAATTGGATGAACATGTATTGCAGCAGGTAATGTTCGACCCACGCGAGTCACAAAGAATGCAAATATTTGATCTAGACACCAGCATATCAATTCTTCTTCCAAGGTTGTCACTCTCGGAAATGGTCGCAGCATCTTGAAGCTCGACATCCAAAGCGCTCTCAAAGAGGAAGTCACTTGGATTTACTGTAAGTTTTGTAACGGAACACACTTCAAGCGTGGAACCGTGGATGTCAACACTTTCAGTAACGCTGAAGTCCTCTCTGCATGTGGGGCAAGTGTTGGAACGTTCTCTCCAGAGATCAATGCAGTCAGTGTGATAATAATGTGCACATGGCTGGAGCCTGGTGATTAATAACTCGTCGGAAGGGAAAAGCACGTCTAGACAAATGGTGCAATTCTCTTTGTTACTCATTGGTACTTGTTTTAAATTAAGGTAAATTGGGGTCGTCCTGATAACCGATGTTAAAGGCTTAATTACACCTCCACAATAATGGGCAAACAGCGTGTGTGAGGCAAATATAGACCAGAGCTTTGTGTAGCACGCTGGAAGTTCTCCTATCCAAGATATGTTCCTCGACTTGTTGACAGAGGTGGCAATAATAAGCAGGAAGGAAGCTAAGCTCATCGCCACTGTTTCCGGTATAGACCTTTGCCCCTCGGAAATCAACTCAACTTTTCACAGTGCGTACTTTCTTATCCGTCTACCAAACTCCGTAAAAGAGTCTCTAGTATGTCTCGCCATCAATTTGATCTCGTTATGTGCCTCAAGCAACCAGGTACACATATTGCACAGCTTTGTGACAAATGTGACGGCCGTTGCCCTTCATGTGATTCGTTTGTTCGCCCCACTGCGGAGGCCAGAATCTGTGAAGAGTGTGCGTTTGGGAAAGGTCGTGACAAATGCATCATCTGTGGAAACTTGGGAGTTTCCCCGGCATTCTACTGTTATGAATGTGTTATGTTGGAGAAGGATAGGGATGGCTGCCCGAAGATCATCAACATCGGGTCGAGTAAGAGAGACATCTTTTACGAAAAGAAGAAGCAGAAAGCTATTCAAGCTTGAAAGTGCTCACAAGGATGAAAAGATAAGAAAAACGCTAAGTCAATGGGCTTTTTAATTGTCGTGCATTTCATTCATAAGTTATCATTCAGAGCATCAAAAAACTGCTCTCCAGTATCATCAGCTCTTTCATCATCACTAGAGTACGCGTGGGATATGGGAGAAGAGAAAACAGACTGCGATTCTTTCTGTGCTCTAATCAACCTCATCAAATTGATTCCCCCATCTTGGCTGTGTAAGTTTTCTTCATTAATAAATGATCCTCCCAAAAAAGACTCAGTATCAGTCTCTACCTTTGTTGAATACCGATCTTTGGGCAGCTCCTTTTCCAAAATATGAACATAAACCTCATTTCTGCCAACCTGATACCACAACCAATCGATCTTCACTTCTAGCGATTTGTAGTAATTGGTTAATGCCTCTCTTGTTTTTGACTGGAAAGGAGTTAGATTGCTCACATGATGCTGTATTCTCGTGATATCACCAATCTTCTTGTTCAACTCTGGAAGGATCTTTGTCAACTTTTGAATTTTATCATCAGTTGAGATACTTCTTAGGCTGACCACTTCATTATTCTCATATTCGATGTCATCCAAATAGCAAGAATCAACGGCAGCAATATAGTTAATTGCAAGTATCCAAGAAGACATTTCAGAAAAGGTTGTAGTGGAAAACAGTTCTTTTTTGTTTGTGCTGTATAAGTTAAAACTGTGGTTACCCTCAGAGCTCAAATCGGCCTGACAGGCAAACAATCCATTGATGGCCAACTTCGAACAAGCTTTTAATATTTGCTCAGAATTGATGTCAATGAACGTGGCTTCTGGAGAGTGCAAGTTTTCTTCATCCAAAATCCTCTCCCTGTCAGAGATAGCCAAGAAGTTCAAATTATCGAAAATGAACAACCCACAAGTTGTCAAGATACCAAAGCACTTCTTCCAAATCACACGACTTGTAGAACCAATAGTGAAAAACTTGTTGTTTTTAACTGTCTCCTCTCGATAAAGCTCAGCAATCTTGATTATTTTTATCAAGTTCTTGCTATCATCAATCTTTGACACTTCATCAATGTTTAGCATTTCATCATGAACAACCTTTACCTCTGTCTTACCAGTAATCCAGCCAATGTTTTTATAAAACCTGATATAGATCCCTCCGCGTTTGATAATTCGCTCCCTAATCTGGACGTAGTAGGATTCTAGTGGTTCGTATCTTAACTCATTGGAGAAAGGATTTTCATCTTGAACTTTTGCAAAAGTTAACCTCAAAATGTCAATTTGATCATCAATAATGTAGCTATAAGGATCAATATGATTTGATGAAAAGAATTGGGAAGTGGACGATGATAGCGATAACGATCTAGTGTTAACTGGCAGAACTTGGCTAGTGTTGGTAGAGACATTTGCCACATCCAAGTTTGTGGAAGACGCAGAGGAAAATATTCTTCTTGGTAAAGAATAGAGTGTTTGTTGGTGTAAACTTCTTGGTCTAGTTCTCTGAATAAACTTGGCACATGTAATATTGTCATAAAAGTACTCCAAAAGCTCCTTAGTAATGAATGTAGCGGAAGTACTCTGACTTGGATCATCAAAATTAGTGTTCTTGACAAACTCTTCTTTAGTCATTTTCTTCCTGTTGTTATTATTGAAATAGTCAGTGTGAAGCATTACCAGAGAGAAAGTGAGCACATAAATCTGATCTGGATCATCCCACAATTCCACATTGCAATCATAGTACCGTGAACTGAAAGCTGAAAGGACTCTGTCAATTTGCTGAGTCTCTTTCGGTAGTTCACATCTAGCTAAAAACTTTCTCAAAGACACATCTAGTGGCTCCTCACGAAAATCAAACCTGTCTTCGAAGAATCTTAATAGACAGCCAATCAAGAAATCATCCCTCCTTTCTGAGAGAATAGATGGAGCTTCAGCCTCAAGCCCTTCTTCAAGAAGTTTCTGTAAGTACACATCTTCTGAATCTTCTTCTTCCACTTCTGGAATTCTAATGGACACCAATGCATCGTCTGAATCTGAATTCGGTTGACTTTCTGAAGTGCACTGTCTAGGTTTCATCATCACCATACTACCAATTGTCTTTGCAATTGATCCATTTCTCTTTGAGTACATGTCATTCTCAATTGACCCAAGTGTCCTGGAGCGCTTTCGTATGGCGTCATTTTGAGGTACGGCTGAACAAGGCTCATGGTGGATTTCATTTAAAATCACTTGTTGTTTACTATCTGACAGTGCCTTTGATAATCTAGGCCTCTCTTGCGTAGATTCGATAGTTGACTCTGATTGATTTGGAGCAACGGGTGGATTTGAATTCATTTGATCAAAAAACCTTGAAAAGGTTCGACGTGTCAATCTCGATAGGGTTGATGACTTTCCTGAAGGCTCGGCACCACTGGTGACAGTGACCCTCGGGTCATCAGGTACATCGAACCTTATTGGAGGCTGCATTGTGGATGATTGATTCTGCTCTGCTCGTTCTTCGTGAAATGATTCAAATGACTTAGTCGGGGAGAAACTCTTCATCTTCGGCGAGGCATTGATGTTGATGGAGTGAGGGCTTGTTGATCTTGAAGCTGTTAACTGGATCCCTTCGGTGCTTTCAACTAAACCAGCTAGTGAGCCCCTGCGTTTGTGATGAGAGAGCGATTTGAAGAAACTAGAAGGTTTGCGGAGTTGATGGATGTCCATATTATACGGTGGCCTCACGAGCCGACCCCTCTCTATTGAGTTTTTCATTCGGAATAACCTAGATCCCACTGGCTCCTCAGTCTCATTAATCGCGATATCCTCCATTACAGTTTGTTCAATCGTCCGGAGCAATAATAGTGCATTGGAAAAATAGGGAATGGACAGTAGAGAACTCCTATAATTTGGATAACACAGAAAGCTCGCAAATGGCAATTAAGTATTGGCGTCAAGATCTGTAAACGTGTTTTGGTATCTCAATACTCTTTAAGGATTATGATTCGTGGTATGATCCGCTTGTATCTCCTCCAATGAATTTGCAGGCTAGATGTTCGACAGTACTTTTGTATAAAGAATGTGTCACCACTAACCAAGCTCTTCACACAAAGTTCAATTTTCATGGCGAGCAAAAAATAAGAACTCCAACTTCCGACCCCCAGTCCACACAACACCTCACTCTTGTTTCCTTATAAAACGCGTCAGCGATGACCGGAATTAATTAAAGGAAAATGCCATAAGTGGGGGACTCTACCCCGCTATAAGTCCAAAAGCTACGTAATAAATGATTAGGTGGTGCCATAGTTCTGTGAGTAGTGAGCCTTGCAGCTAGAGAGTGTTCGAGAGGATAACACTTGCACGCGTACCGCATTCACGGGGTCTATCATTAGTGCGGTAGAAAGATAAAGTTGAGAGCGGCTGGGAGCTTTATGAAGTCTATTAATTAATTACCTTGAGGTACGCCGAATCCAGCTAGGTTCTAACTTCCAGAAAGAAAATGACAAGTTTCGAAATAATTTCGCGATCTACCTTCGAATCTTCCTTCCCGTTTTACGAAATAAAATCCACCAATCGGACAGCAGCTCGGAGGTTGAAGGTTTCCGATTGTAGTCGCCAATGGCACGCATCTGTAAGCATCCTACAATCTAGAACCGAATATCTCTTCCAGAACGGACCTTCGAAATTCCATCAGGATTGACTTCAAGCCTTCCTACTACAAGTAGTGAAGTAAATAGTTGTGCTTTTATTTTCTATTATACCGATGACCCTATGTGATTAATTAAACCGTAAACCAATGACAGACGATGTGAACTCCATTCTTTGTATGCCGGATGAAAGCTATTTGTTAGATGCTGATGATGAATTCTGCTAGCAGAAAGGAAAACTAAAAATGCTGATGATGTTGATATATGCGAGTATGTTATCTAACTCAGCTGATGTAGTGAGTCTCAAGTACGACTTGAGTAGCAGTCTGGGTCACAGTCTCGACTAAATCGACAGTGCTGTACTTGGTCACATAAATTTCAATTGGGCCAGCAGCAGAAGCAGCGACAGCAGTCAAAGCCAGAGACAAAATAGTGGAAAATTTCATTGTGAATTTGTATGCAGATGATGGTAATGAGGCGACGGATGCTCTGAGTATCTAAAATAAGACTGGAATCAACAAACGGGTATAGGTTTTGGCAGGGAAAGACTATTGCTTTTATATAAAAAAATTTTCCAGTTACAGACCGGCTCTAGTTAAGAGCGTTGTATCTGCCCAAATGTTCACTTTTGGTCAGTTTCATTGTTATGTCTCTAAAGGTTTAATACATCTCGCATAAAATGTGAGACACCTGCATCTTTCTGCATATTACTAAAAGATTCGCCTGCCCAAAATTTCTTTTTGTTGATCACATCTAGATCCAGACGCATGGAACAGTGACCGCAGGTTTTCCAGGTTCTGGAAGGTGAACGCAATTGCAGCTGTACGATAGACTCCAGACCCATTATCCTACGCCTCAATATTTCCCATGACGCCCCTATTCCTATCGTGGATACATAGACAACTACTCCCAGTCTCTAGTGATCGGTGGTGAACCTGATATCTAGTCTCCTCTCTATTTCTAGAAGCAAGACCACTAGACTTTGAAACAAAATACTCTATTCCAACTACAACACTCCCGCTTCTTGATTTGTTACTGTTAAAAAATCAGACAGCACTTCTACAGAAAGCGGAAGGGGGCCTGATGCCTTGGAAGTAAGCCCAAGTCACACGGCAAGCATGGCCTGCAAAAAGTCCTGCGCAGAATCTAGATGCTCCTTGGGGCTATGGGTCACGTTTGAGTGGTGATACAACTAACTTCGTAAGCTATCTTACAGTGTTACGTAACAGAACTTCGTAAGCTATAGTGTTACGTAACAGGACTGACAAATCGCAATCCTTGAAAGGCGGAGGTTTTGCAGAAGCGTCGCTCATTCATCCATATCTTTAACCAGTAGCCAATATACTTTTCATTATTAGATTTGCCAGTTTTCCCATTTGGTGGGGCCATACTAGTGCGGATTAAGCAATCTCCGATACAAATTTTAACGGTTATATGGAAGCTGTCCACCTCTGAATAAATAATGGCCTATTTTTAAACAATTTCCAACGGCCGTGCGTCCGAGTTTCCATCTCGCGGAGGGCACGATTGTTCCAAAAAGTTTCCACCAGATCTGTCCACCATGCAAGATTGGATCTGGTCCAGTGTGCGATATGCATGGAACTGGAACTAGTTCCGAACACCTTGAACAAACAATAAGGTACAATGACCGAATCCTGTAGATGCGAAACATTAATAACTACTTCGACCATCCGGGCTAGCTAACATTAGCCAGCCAGATCAAATCTCGCATTATTCCCAATCAACTTTCTGCTATTCTTGACATGATTTTTGCTCGTCAAGATCTGGAATTGTTCAAGACTAGGGAGTGAAAAAAAAAAGAGCCTCGGCGTCAGATGTTTGAATCCCTGGCCTCTCCAGTTCGTAAATATGATGAGACAAACTTGGAACACAGTTAGATGAAAGATGAGGCACATTGACAGTAAATCTCGGATTGTGTTTATTTGAATTTAATGTTTCGTGAGTCAATTGGTTCATATCGCTGTTAACTCAAACGTACGGTACCGTGAATAGTTCAAAAACGTACACAAGGAATGTAATTTTGCGAAGTTCGATCTAATTCAATTTTTTTACCGTCATTTGGCCATTGAAATATCTGAAAGCTTGATTATTACGTGTATGTGGCATAGAGTTAGTGGAATTAACTCTGAACATAGGACCAGCTGCTAGAGCTAGGAGCAGCAGTTGAGTAGACCATTTCCACCTGCCGCCAACTCTCTGAAACGGCCATGCAACATTATTTTTTTTCCTGCTTGAATGGATTTGAAGTTATCACTCTAAGTTTCTTCGCTCGCGTTTTTCTATCAATTTCATGGCTACTCACCTTTCACGGCTAGGTGCAGCGCTTTGTGATGATTGGGGATCATAAAACGAGTACGATCACTACTGCAACTTATCCATACATTATTTCCCTGTGCCTTTCCACCCATCGCTCACTGCTCACTCACAACCAAGGACTGAAGAATGTTCATTGACGCAGCGCGATTAAACTAATTATCAAATTGGTCCTGTTTGCAAGCTATATCCGCCGGCCAATCCCCTATACAGCGTTTATACAGCATTTGGATACGAACACCACTGTCCATCCAATCATAATTTTTCTCTTGCTAGGAAGTCATAGGGTTGCACGAAAGAATGAGAAACTATGTATAATATTGAGCATCCTAGATCCCTTCTTTTAATCTCAGCTCTAAATACTGAGATTACTATACCTTACTTCGTAATTTCTACCAAATACAATCTAGATCATAGATGGTAACTGTTACTGTATCCAGTAGACATGGCAGATTCCTGAAATCTCATTATCCGTATCCACATTTCACAGATAACGGATAATCAGTTCAATATCTGTATCCTATCCTTTTTTTCTCCAATA